>JAODAL010076529.1:0-13593 GCA_025379985.1 Phyllomedusa bahiana | reverse complement strand
GTTAAAGCGAAAGGGGGCTCAGCTTGCGCGTAAAGGCACAGCGCACCCAGCAAGTGGGTCGGTGGCCGTGAGTCAGCAGGATAGCAGCAGTGTGAGGTCGGGAGCCAAGCGGCCACGGGGTAAAAAACCCGCTTTCGCAGGTCCAAGAAAGTAGCAGCACAGGGGCTCAGCGAGCAGCGGCGGCAGTAGTCATCAGTGCGGAGCGTTGGCGGTAAAATCCGATACTCGCGGTGTTGTGTATTCTTTGCTAAACACCGGAGGACCCGAATATGGGTATATGTAGAATCTGGGGGCAGAAAGTGAAAGCGTGGCCAGGGAGCTAACGTTGGCACCACGGCCCTGCGTCAACACATGCAGCGTCACCATCCGGTGGCCGGGGGAAAACGTGGTCAGATGTGGGGGTCCATCCTGCCGCGCGCAACAGCAGCAGCAGCGCCCAGGGCAGCATGCCATTGCAGCCAGTCAAGGCTCCACCACCTCTGCAGAAGGGGGGCTGTTTCTCTTTGACATCATCTCCCGTCCAGTTGCTCCTGCTCCTCGCTACTCATGGCGCCAGCAGTCGTTCAGCGAGGCGATTGCAAAGAGACAACAGTATGCGTCCAACCATCCTAAGGTGCAGCAGCTGACCGTGCTCCTGCGCCAAGTTGTTGGTATTTACAGTCCCCCCCTTTTCCCAAATGGTGGACTCTGCACCGTTCAGAAAAATAATTGGCTTGTGCCGAGCCGAGATGGAGAGTTCCAAGCCGTAATTTTTTTTCCCAAAAAAGGGGCAGTACCAGCACTTCATAAATATGTAGAACAAAAGGGTGGGTCAGTCCTTGAGCTTATGGTTTGTTCCAAGGTGCACGGCAGCGGGGACGTCTGGAGCTGTAACTACGGTCAGGGCCAGTACATGTCCTTTACGGCCCACGGGGTTTAATGTGCTTCCGCCCAGGCACACCAACAACTTGGACAGGAGACGCCGCTTTCTCCTCCACGTTGTCAAACGCTGCACCTGCGGCCAATGTCCGCCCTCCTCCTCACCACCACCACCATCTCAGCCTCCACAAGTACTGCTCCATCATACCACATGTGTAGGGCACAGCGGTGTCACGCAGTTCTACACCTGGCTTGACTCGGCGAAGCCAGTCATGCAGCAAGAAATCGATGTGTGGCTTTCTCCGCGCCAACTGCAAATCGGAACCATGGTGACGGACAATGGGAGGAACATGGTGTCCGGCTGCACCGAGGAGGATGGTCCATGCGCCCTCATGGCGCACGTGTTCAAATCTGGTTGTGAAAAAAGGGTTTCCCGAAGTCTTCCACCGATCTCAGACATTCTGAAAATGGCCAGGAAACTGTGCATGCACTTTATCCATTCGTACAAAGCCAGGAACACCCTCCTCGAGTTCAGCGGCATAACGGCCTCCCCCAACACACTCTGATATGCGAGTTTTTTCCCCCCGCTGGAATTCCAGCCTGCACATGTTGGACCGACTGTATGAACAAGGGAAAAGGGCCCTTAACGATTTTTGATGATCCAGGCGACAGAAGTACTCCCCTGTGTTAACTTTGATGTAGCCAGTGGCAGCTCATGCGTGACACCTGCCGTTTGTTGAGGCCATTCGAGGAGCGACGTTATTTGTCAGTCGCCAGGACTACGGGGTGAATAACATCATTCCACTGCTTCAGTCCTGGAACAGATGCTGAAAAACTGTCTGGCAGGGACTGGAGACGTGGCGACTTTCATCTCGTGGCCACATGAGTCCGGTGGGGACTGAAATGGAGGAAAGGGGGAGGACATTGGAGCAGAAGCATTTTCTGGTGAAATGAGTGGATTTTCTACCCAGGTGACAAGAGAGGAGGGGCAGGAGCAGCTGGAGGAGGTGGGTGGAGATGAGGAAGATGAGGCAGATGCCCCAAGCACTCGTGGCAGTATACAGTGGAAATGGGGGCAGGGGGGCCCCTCGGAGTCACTTTTTGCAGATGGCCCGCAGCATGCTATTTGCCTGGCTAGTGACAGCCGAATAGTCAGCATCCGGCAGAGGGATGACTTCTGGCTCTCCACCCTATTGGACCCTCGCTACCGGTCCAAAATGGGAGCCTTTTTCCCAGCTATGAGAGGGAAGACAAACTCAAATACTATAGGGAAAATCCTCCGTAATCAGTTGGCTGCCCGCCTATGTGCGGATCGTCCCTCCTCTGACAGGTTGACCGGGGGGTTCCTCAGCGCTCACGTACTAAATGCCGAGCGCTGGGGAGGGGGGGGGTAGGAGCAGTACAGCTCCATCAGTAGTAACCTAAGTCTGGAGTCACTGATGAGCAGCTTCCTTACCCCCTAGTGAGGAGGGCAGTCGCCAGCAGCAAACAGCAGCGGACCTGGAGCATCCCTGAACCAACAGGTTGTGGCCTTCTTGGAACACGACTCGGGCCCCCTCGTTAGAAGATCCCCTGGACTACTGGGCAGGGCCCAAAATGGATGTGGGCCCAACTTGCCGAGTTTGCAGTGGAAAGCTGTCCTCCCGGCCAGTAGTGTGGCATGAGAGCGGGTTTTCAGTGGGGGGGGGGCCACTTTAAACCCCCAAGGGGAAAAAACCCGCTTGCCCCAAAAGGGGAAATTTGGGGAAAATGACAAACCTTTTGTCAGAAAAATAAGGGTGGAGGCCGGGTTTTTCCAAACCCAAAAAATCCCTTAGGGCGAAAACGGGTTTCAAACTGCCCTTTGCCTCACCCAAATTCGATCCCGCCACCCCCCCCCTGATGCCACAAAACTGCTGCCAGTTTTTTTCACCTGCCTCCCAACCATCTTTACCAGCCCTGGTTTTTGCCCCCCACCCTCAACACTCTTCATTTTTGCCCCTCTATGACCCATGCTCCCTGTTTGCTTTTGCTGTTGCCGGTGACATCCCCCTGTTAAATTGTGCCACTGCCTGACCTCATCCCGGCTGCTGTGGCTGCAGCCATCTCCCCCAAACACTGTTTATTGGGGGCCCAAACATCCCCTAAACCTCATTTTTTTCCCACCCCCCCGTGACCCCCCCCTTAAAGTCATTGTGCCACTCTGGGGCTTCCTCCTTTTTTGGGGGCCCCCCTCCAAAAAGCCATTGTGCCACAGCCTGATCTCATGCTGCGGGCTTTTTTTGCCCCTCCCCCACGTATCTTTGTCCCACCCCTTGGGGGCCTAATACTTTTTTGGGCCCCCCCAAAGAATGTCATTTTTGCCACTGCCCTGATCTCATCCTGCTGCCCCCCGTGACCTCCACACTTTTGTGATTGTGCCACTCTGGGGCCTAATACTTTTTTGGGGGGCCCCCAACCTTTTCCAGGAACTGCCTGATCTAAAGCGTTTGGGGGCTGTCGTAAACCTCCCACTGTATTTTTGGCCCCACTCTGGGCCCTAATACTTTTTTTTTGGGCCGCCCCCAAAAATGTCCTTTGTCCCCACTCCCTGATCTCATACTCCCTTCGCCGTGGACCCCCAAAAATGGGGGAAATTTTTTCCATTCGTGGCTTTCCTCCTGTTTTTCCCCCTTTCCAAAAATTCTTTTGTGCCACTGCCTACCCATACTGCCCCGGGGCCCGTCCCCCTCCGCCTCAGCCCAATTGTGCCACTCTGTGGCTTTCCACTTTTTTTTGGGCCCCTCAAAAAGTCTTTGTGCCACTCCCCTAACCTCATGCGGCGGGGCGGGCCCGCCCCAAAAAACCTCCACACTCTGCCACTAATGTTGCCACCTGGCTCTCAGCTTGTTTTTTTCCACTTTCGCTGGCATGATTTTATCAGCTAAAACCCCCCGTTTTAAAGTTTTTTTGGCTTTTTTTGCCTCTTAAGTCCCCAGGGAAAAAATTATGGGTTAAGCTTCTAAGAGCGGGGGCAGTCATCTGCGTGCATACTAAACACAACATTGTATGAAGCCCAAACCCAAGCTCCCTCTCTTTTTTTAAGCTTGGGCACAACTTCTACAGCACCCTGCAGGCCCTTTTGTGAGCCTGGAAATACTGATTTTTAAGCGATTCGTGCCGAAGAAATTTCGGAACGAAACAAATTTTTTGGCGGAAAATTCGGGAATGACAAACGTTTTTTTGAGAATTCGCCCAAAATTTAAAACTGATAATAAAAGTGGAGTTTTGCCCTAACAAAGGCCCTTTCAGTTATAAAAAGATTGTACCTATAATTTAGGCTGCCCATACGGGAAATATTTAAATACAAACTTTTAAATAAAAAATAATTTGCAGTGCAATGTCACACAAGGGGGCGACTTAGAACGGGCTTTACGCGTTTTCTGGCGACACCGCCTCCCAGCCCGAATCCCGCTGTGGGCCCGCACGTTCGCCACTTTCGGCTGCGGCGCATGAAGGGGCGGGCGTGGGCGCGGGGGGGCCGGGTAAGGCTTCCGGGGCGGGACGGGGCCCGGGGCTCGTATAGTCGAGGATGACCATCGGGCCGCCAAATCGCGGCGCTGGGAGCTCCGACAAGCGCCCGGGTTTTTTTTGGCTAAATCCTCCGGAAGGGCGAAGGAAGCAGGATCCAACATGCGAGGAAGAGAATCGAAATCGCGACAGAAATCCCCCGGGCTCCGCTCCATGCAGCAGGGTATAAATGGGAAAAAATCGCCTTTAAAAGGCGGAAAAAGTGTCAGAAGGAGCTGCCCTTTTAAAAAATACACATAATAAAAAAAAAAACTCACTTTTCCAAATCTAGAAGGCGCAATATCAACAAATAGTTTTTTTTTGAAAAATTTGCCGGGAAATACAGTAATTCCAAATCTAAAACCTATTCTCATTGGTCGGAGAAACCGGCCAATCAGATGGGGAGCGACAGTGAACCTTTAAAAAAGTTGGGGGGAAGAATTGCCATCCAAATCCGGGGGATAATTAAAAATCATAAAAATGCAGAAAAAGCTGTTGCTGAGCATCGGGCTCGGCTAGCTCACCCAAAATCAGAATGGAGCGACAAAGTCTTTCTAGCCTAGGGAGAAGTGTAGACCAATCAAAACCCCCGGGCGGGAAAATTCAAAATACAGAAAAAAATGCAAAAAAACGCTGATTGGCGAGTAAGGGGGGCTTGGCTTCTCAGCCAATCGAATGGAGCGACAAAGTCCATTTAGGCTATGGAAATTTTTAGACCAATCAGAATAGGGGGGGAAAATTCAAATAAATAAAATCGAAAAGAGCGATCTGGCTAGCGGGGGGCATTAGCCAATCAGAATGGAGGCAAAGCCCGTTTCTAGGCTGGGGAGAAGTGTAGCCCAATCAAAATACGAGCGAAAAAGCCCCTTCTCCCTATGGAGAATTATTGACCAATCAAATAGGAGCGACAAAGCCCCATTCTAGCCTATGGAAAGTGTAGACCATTCAGAACCGGGGCGGGATAATTCAAAATACGTAAAAAGACAGAAAAGAGCTGTTTGGGCTGAGCTACGGGGGCTTGGCTATCCCACCCAATAAAGGCGCAGTATTCTCCATTATACTTATGGAGGTGAGCCACTCAAATTCGGCGTCACCCGCGCTATAAAGTATTAAACCCAAAAATTTATTTTTATACAGTGAAAAACTCCAGATAAAGACCAGAACCTTCTTTAAAAATAAAGTAGTTAAAACCCGAAAAACGGTTCGTCGCCGAGCCCGGCGCTACATAGGGAATTCATAGAGGAATTGCCGGAAAACAGTAATTCAAATTTGTAAAGTATTCCATTGGTCGGCAAAAACCCACCAATCAGAAAGGAGCAAATGCCCCATATATCCTATGGAGGGAATTGCCCAATCAGAATGGGGCGACAGTGGCCCATTCTACCCTTGGAGAAAAATGGCCCAACATATTCAAAGGGGGGACAGTAAAAAAAAAAAAACAAAAAAAAAAAAAAAAAGGCAGAAACGAGTGATTGTTAAAGCGCGGGGGCTCGTCCCTTAGCAACCCGAGCGCGGGGGGTGCTTTCTCATGAGTTTAGGGGGAAAAAAAATTTCAAAGAGGCGCCGTAATTTTGGACCAATGGGAGAGCGAGCGACGCCCCCATGGGTTTTCTAATGCAATCTGGGTATAAGTGAAACATGGCTAAAAAATTTATAACACTACAAAGTTGTGCCGATGTTTTTAATAAAGGAATCCAAAAATATGGGGGCAAACGGAAAAAAAAAAAAAAAAAAAAAAATTTTTTATTTCGTTATTTTCGTTAGCCAAGGATAAATAGTATGGGGATCGAAAATAAAGAAATAACGATTTTCTTGATTTCAAATTTTTTTTCGTTACCACAATTTGTATTCCTTTTATTTTCACATCGGGGAAAAAAACTTTGTAGTGTTTTAAATTTTATTTCAGCCTGAAACTTTTAACAATTGATTAGAAAAAAAAATAGGAGTCGCTCGCTTCCCATGGGCCAAATTCGGCGCCCCCTTTTTAAAATTTTAATTCCCCCAAAAAATCTATGAAAAGCAGCTCGCGCTCTGATTGGCTAACTGGACGAGCCCCCCTGCTTCAACCCCAAACACCCTTTTTGCCTTTTTTCTGTATTTTTGGAACTGTCCCGCCTTTGAAAATATTGGCCATTTTTTCCATAGGATAAATGGGCCCCTGTGTCCTATTTGATTGGTTTTAATTCTCCTCATAGGATAAATGGGACATTGTGCTCCTATCTGATTGGGGGGTTTTTGCCGACCAATGAGAATAGCTAAAAAATTGAATTACGTTTTTCCCGGGAATTCTTTATTGCAATTCCCCATGAGCCCGGTCTGATCGACGAAAGTTGTTCGGGTTTTTAACTGCTTTTTTTTTAAAGAAGGGTTTTGGGCTTTTTTCTGAAATGTTTTACACTTCTAAAAATAATTTGTGGTTAATACTTCATGCCGCACGGGGCGGGGGCCGAATTTTGGGGGTGGCTCATCTCTCCATAGAGTATAAAGGGAATAGTCCGCTTGATTGGCGGGATAGCCAAGCCCCCCCTAGCTCACCAAACACCTTTTCTGTCTTTTACGTATTTTGAATTTTCCGCCCCGGATTCTGATGGTCTACATTTCCATAGGCTAGAATGGGGGTCTGTCGCCCTATTCTGATTGGTCAATTCTCTCCCATAGGGGAAAAAATGGGGCATTTCGCTGTATTTTGATTTGGTCTAAACTTTTCCCAAGCCTAGAATGGGACTTTTCGCTCCATTCTGATTGGGTAGTAGCCCAAACCCCCCCTACTCAGCCAATCAGCTCTTTGCAGCATTTTTTCTGTATTTTGAATTATCCCGCCGGGGGTTTTGATTTGGGCAATTCTTCCCCATAGGTTTTAATAGTTCAGTGTGCCCTATTCTATTTTGGGCCCGGGTTTTTGGCGACCAATGAGAATAGGTTTCAAATTGAAATTTCTGTATTTCCCGGGAATTTCCAATATCCTAATTTTGAATTAGGATATGGAAAAATGATTTTGTTTTATGTAATTTTTTTTTTTTAATGTTTCAGCTCTTTTCTGAGAAAAATTTGAACGCTTTATAAAAGGGATTTTGGATTTATACTCCGCACCCAATGGGAATGATTCCGCCCTTAAGCCGTCTGCCGGGAAAAGATTTTCGGCGCAGTCTCGACGGCGCCAGTCCCGCACTGCCCCCCCACACACTGGGGGCGCGGGGTTTTCCCCGCATGTTTTATGCCCTACCTCGGCGGACAAACTCAGAGCAGCGCCGAACTTCGCCCCATTCCCGCACTGGCCCCACCATGGGAGGCGGGCGGCTTTTCCCCACATTAAAAACACTACCTCGGCGGGAATCATAGGCGCAGCCCCGCACGGGCCTCATTCCCCGCACTCGCCCGACAGCTGGCGAGGCGGGCGGGTTTACTGTATGTATGGGCCCCGGGCCCGCCCCCACATAAATCAGGCCAGATTCCCCCGGGAAATGCGGAGAACGGGGCTTCGACCCGGCTGGGTTATACATGTCGCCCAAGTCTTGGGGAAATTTTTTTCCATGTTCTTTTTTAGATAGACTTTTTCTTGTTTCGCCCGCGGGCCCCCCCCCCCCCGCTCCCACCGCCCCCTGACTTTACAGCGGTAGTGTGCTTTAAATTTTCTGCAAAATAATAAAATCTTCAAAACTCTAAACAACTAAAATTGGAAGGTCACAGTAAAGTAAGGTTTCTCTGTCAAAAATAGCTAATTTTACTGAGCTGTTTGGACACAAGCAGGCGCCGTCCTATTCTATTAACCCGAGAACACTAAGGGAACAGGGGGCTTTCAGTTAAAACGAGGTCATTGATTTTTCACAAAGCAACCATAACATCCCTCATGACGTCGACACACATCCACCCCCGCTTAAAACGAATTGATTTGCCGGCCGGCCAAAATACAGGAAGCGCCGAAAAAAGGCGCGATCTTAATAGATGATGCACAGATTTTAACCTTAATTATCGCATGATCTGGAAATTTCGATCACCATAAAAACCTTGCCGATTTCAACTTTGTCGATAAAAATCGCTCAACACTATTAATTACAAGTTTTTCTGTTGTTGTGTTCCGTAAAATACACGCCGTTTTAACACGCTACAAAGCTGGTAATTGTTGGCAGCACATTTCTTTTGCGCAATTTACATCCAAGGGTTAACTAAGTATTTTTCTGCAGTTGTACTCAGTAAAAGAAACGTTTTTCACAGCCAAAAAAGAAATTCTGTAGCATAATTCATGTCCGAAGGTTAATTAAGCCTATTTGTGCTTTTATATTCAGTAAAATACACAGTGTTTTTTAAACGACACATACAAGTAAATTTTTCCTGCCCATTTGTGGAGCGCAATTTATATCCCAGGGTTACCCAAGCTTGATACTGGGTTCATTTGGAGTCAAATACAGGGTGTGTATTTATCATATACATATATCTTCATCAAACAGAGTCTGTACATTTTTGAACAAACAGTATGTCCGATAGAGAGGGGGCAGGCTCTTCACCTGCGAGTGGCAGTGGCACAAACATTCCTGGAGCAGGCCCAGGTCGCAGTACAGTAAGGGGACGTCGCAGCAGGGGTCACTCGGTGAGGCCACAACTGCCGGTGTCATCTAGCGGCCGTGTGTTGTTCAGCAACCTAAGGGTTCTTGATTGGTTGACTAGGTCATCCACTTCCTCCCAGATGACATCTGACAACCCCAGCCAAGAGTCGGTGGGAACCTCAGACACAACCCTTAGTTGGCATGGCCCGGGAGCGGGTCAGCGGCCCTCACCTGTCCTCAACCCGCCTCTGTCCCATCCGGTTCCCTCAGACAGAGATCTACTATGTGGTCTGGGTTCAGCGCCACTATATAGCGAGGATGAACAATTTGAGGAGGGCAGTCAGCAGCTACTTGGCAGCGAAGAAATGGGTCCAATATCCCCTGCTTCTTGCAATAGGCAGCAAAGTATAGATGTGGAGAGTAGCATGGGAGGTCATGTTGTGAGGGGTCAGCCTCTGCATACCAAGACCAGTGATGAGGACAGCAGTGACGATGTAACACAAATCAATGATGATGTAGCCGACCGCACTTGGGAGCCGGGTGAAGCAAGGGCTTCATCATCATCAGGAGAAGAGGGCGTCAGCTTGCGCATCAGGCAGCGGCGCAGCCAGCAAGTGGGTTGTGTTGCCGTAAGTCAGCAGGATAACAGCAGTGTGAGGTCATGAGCCAAGCAGCCACGGGGTAGAAAACCCGCTTCTCAGGTCCAAGAAAGTAGCGGCACAGGGGCTCAGCGAGGCAGCGGCAGTAGTAGACACTCAGTGCGGAGCGTTGGCGGTAAAATCAGCTACTCGGCGGTGTGGCAGTTCTTTGCTAAGACACCGGAGGAACCGAATATGGGTATATGTAGAAGCTGTGGGCAGAAAGTGAAGCGTGGCCAGGGAACTAACGTTGGCACCACGGCCCTGCATCAACATATGCAGCATCACCATCCGGTGGCCTGGGAGAAACGTGGCTCAGATGTGGTGGTCCATCCTGCCACCACAGCAGCAGCGCCCAGTGGCACACATGCCATTGCAGCCAGTCAAGGCTCCACCACCTCTGCAGAATGGAGCTGTTTCTCTTTGCCATCATCTCCCGGTCCAGATGCTCCTGCTCCTCGCTACTCATGGTGCCAGCAGTCATTCAACGAGGCGATTGCAAAGAGAAAACAGTATGCGTCCAACCATCCTAAGGTGCAGAAGCTGTCCGTGCTCCTGTCCAAGTTGTTGGTACTGCAGTCCCTCCCTTTCCACATGGTGGACTCTGCACCGTTCAGAGAACTAGTTGCTTGTGCCGAGCCGAGATGGAGAGTTCCAAGCCGTAATTTCTTTTCCAAAAAGGCAGTACCAGCACTTCACAAATATGTAAAAACAGAAGGTGGGCCATTCTTGAGCTTATCGGTTTTTTCCCAAAGGTACATGGCAGCGCGGACGTCTGGAGCTGTAACTACGGTCGGGCCAGTAACATGTCCTTTAGGGCCCACTGGGTGATTGTGCTTCCAGCCCAGGCACCCCAAAACAATTTGGACAGGAGACGCTGCTTTCTCCTCCACGTTTTTCAAATGCTGCTCCTGCCCCAAATTTGTCCCCCTCCTCCCCCACCACCACCACCATCTCAGCTCACAATTTGCTGCTCCATCATTACCCATGTGTAGGGCACAGCGGTGTCACGCAGTTCTACACTGGCTTGCCTCGGCGTACAAAGTCCAACAGGGGGGGAACTGTCCACGTCATGCAACAAGAAATCGTTTGGGGTGGCGTTCTCCGCGCCAACTGAAAATCGGAAACCATGGTGACGGAAATGGGAGGAACATGGTGTCCGCGTTTGCACCGAGGGGGATGGTCCATGCGCCCTGCATGGCGCACGTGTTCAATCTGATTGTGAAAAGGTTTCTGAAGTCTTCCACCGATCTTCAGAGATACTGAAAATGGCCGGGAAAACTGTGCATGCACTTAAATCCATTCCTACAAAGCGAGGAACACCCTCCTCGAGTTGCAGCGGCAGTTTGGGGCCTCCCCAACACACGCTGATATGCGATGTTTCCACCCGTTGGAATTCCAGCCTGCAATGTTGGACGACTGTATAAACAGAGAAGGGCCCATTAACGATTTTTTGATGATCCAGGTGGACAGGAGTTAACCCTGAAAACTGTAACTTTTGATGTGGCCGGTGGCAGCTCATGCATGACCCCTTTCCGTTTGCTGAGGCCATTCGAGGAGGCCACATTATTTGTCAGTCGCCAGGACTACGGGATGAATACGTGATTCCATGCTTCATGCGGGAAAACAGATGCTGAAAAATCTGCCCTGGGAGGGGACTGGAGACGTGACGGACTACATCTCACGGGCACATGCCCGGTGGGGACTGAACTGGAGGGAGGAGGAGGACATTGAACAGAAGCATTGTCTTGTGAAATGAGTGGATTTTCTACCCAGGTGACAAGAGAGGAGGAGCAGGAGCAGCTGGAGGAGGTAGATGGAGATGGGAAGACGAGGCAGATGACCCCCAAGCACCGTGGCAGTATACAGTGGAGTGGAGGCAGGGAGTCCCTCGGAGTCACTTCTGCAGATGGCCGCCCGCATGCTGATTTGCCTGGCTAGTGGGCAGGCGGGAAAAGTCACCATCCGGCAGGGGATGACCCCTGGCCCCTTTCCACCCTATTGGACCTCGCTACGGTCCAAAATGGGAGCCTTTTCCCCCGCTGCTGAGAGGGAGGACAAACTCAAATACTATAGGGAAATCCTCCCTTGTCAGTTGGCCGGTTTCCTTATGTGCGGATCGTCCATCCTCTGACAGGTCTGACCGGGGGGTTCCTCAGCGCTCACATACTACTAGCCGCGGCTGTGGGGGTAAGGTGGGGGGGGGGTAGGAGCAGTACCAGCTCACTCAGCAGCAACCTAAGTCTGGAGTCCCTGATGAGCAGCTTCCTTGACCGCCTAGTGAGGGGGCAGTCGCCGCAGCAGCAGCAGCAGGACTGGGCAGTCCCTGAACCAACAGGTGGTGGCCTACTTAGACAGCACTCTGCCACCCCAGTTAGAAGATCCGCTGGACTACTGGGCAGCCAAACTGGATGTGTGGCCGCAACTTGCCGAGTTTGCAGTCTAGATGCTGTCCTGCCCGGCCAGTAGTGTGGCATCAGAGGGGTGTTCAGTGCGTCGGGGGGCCATCGTTACCAAGGAGAAAACCCCCTTGTCCACGGGAAATGTGGAACGGGTGACCTTTGTCAAGATGAATTTAAGTGTGGATAGGCCGGATTTCCACACACCAATGCCTTAGGCGTAGATTACATCAGCCATGACGCCTCACCCAACTGTGAGAAATGAGTCTGGGTTTTAAAATACCTGCCTCAGTCAAATATTCTGATGCGCCACCCGCCTGATGCCACACATCTGCTGACAGTTTCTCCATCTGCCCCCAACCATTTTACCCGGGACTGGTATTGCCACCCACCTCCACACTGTCATTGTGCCACTCTATGACCTCATGCTGCGGCTGCTGCTGTTGCTGTTGCCATGACCTACACACTGTGTCATTGTGCCACTCTCTGCCTATGCTGCTGCTGCTGTTGTTGCTGCTGCGGTAAATCAAATACTGTGTCATTTGCCATTTGACCCTGCTGTTCTCTGCCGCGTCCCTCCACTTTGTCTTTTGCCACTCTTGGCCTACTTGTTTTTGCCCCCTCCAGAATGTTTTCATTTTGCCCGCCTGACCTCATGCTGCTCCCTCGCACCCCAATCTTTGTCATTGTGCCACTCTTGCCTATGCTGCTGCTGCCCTACTCCCCAATGTGTCATTTTTGCCCCTCTGGGCCTCTCCTGTTCTTGCCACCTCCAGAATGTTATTGTCCATGTTGACCCCATGTCTTCTGTGGCTGTGCCGTAACCTAACACTGTGTCATTTTTGCCATCTGGGCCTCTCCGTTTTTGCTACCCCAGAATGTATTGTGCCATGTTGACCCCATGCTGCTTCTGTGGTCCTGCCGTGGCTCCCAAAAATTTTCATTGTGCCACTGTTGACCTCTGCTGCTGCTGTTGTCCTGCGTACCTCCCCACTCTGTCATTGTGCCACTTTGGCCCCATCCTGTTTTTGCCCCTCCAGAAAGTTTTATTGTGCCAAAATGCCTGAAACCCCATGCTGCTGCTTGGGGTGCTGCCGTGACCTCCCCACTCTGTCAGATGTTGCCATGAGCTCTCAGCTTGTTTTTTTCCACCCGGCTGCCATGCTTTATCGGCTACATTCCCCCCTTAGTTTTTTGGTCATTTTGCCCTCTTAAGGCCAGGGAATTTTATAGTGAAGCGATTCTAAGTGCGGCGGCAGTCATGTGCGTGTATACTAAAACATAAAATTGTATGAAAACCAACCAAACTCCCCTCTGCATATTTAAGCATGGAAACGTTTACAGCACCCTGCAGGGTCTTGCAGCCGGAAAAGTTGTTTTTAAAAGCGAATGTCCCGAAATAATTCGGACCGAACGAATTTTGTCGGAAAAATTTTGGGGAAGTCGTTGAATCGAATTTTTTTGGGAAAATTTTTCCCTTCTAATTTCTCTGTAATTTTTAATACCTCCCCCCATGCAAAATTTTTTTCAATACCCCCCCCCCCCACATCTCTGCCCTAATCTACTGATAAAAATCCTTCATGTAATCTCCCCCATAACTGTCCCCCCCTACGTCTCTGCCCCTTTAAT
>JAODAL010076528.1:0-13593 GCA_025379985.1 Phyllomedusa bahiana | reverse complement strand
GGGGGTTTTTAAGAGTTCTTGCCCTTTTTTTTTGTAGTATTTTATTTTTAGTTTAAATTTAGGAGGCCCCTTGGGATACCTCTCTAAATTTAATCTATTAAAAATTTCCACTATTTTTTTTAAAAAAACTTGGGGTTTTACTGCTTTTTCGTTTTGGGCTAAAAAAATTTCACCTGTTTAAACAGATTTATGTATCACTTTAGTGTGAAAGCTTATAAAATGTAGAATTGTTTTGCCCGCTGTCGGTTTTCTTTAAGTACAGGAGTCAATGATCTGATCATGTATCCCCTCTAGGGTCAGGTCTAGAAAACAAATAGATGAGCGATCAATAGCAAAAGTAAATCGAACGGATATTTGTTAAAGTTTTAAAGAAGGGGAAATAAAACGTGTCAGAAACCCCAACAAGCGGGTTTTTTATTTTTTTTTCCCATTTTGTTTAAAATTTAAACCCCCCATTGTTTGCTTTTGTACCTTTTGTGCAAATAAAAAAAGGGGAAAGGGGAAATGTGTCGGGAAACCAAAAAACCTTTTCCTGGTCTCTGATTGGACTCTGCTGTAAAAAAACCCAAACTTGTCGTTTTGGGGGAGGAGAGAAATGCGGGTTTTGACCCAAAAAACACCAAAACCAACTGTGAAGCATGAGGGTGTCAACATAAAGTTTTGGGGGCTTTTTTCCTGAAAAAGGGAAACCAACGACTGACCCATGTAAAATGAAAGAATGTATAGACCATTTTTAAAATATATTAATGATGAAAATATGTTTTTGATACATTGACAATATTGCAAGTTTTCCCACCTACAAAGAATGGAGAGGTCTGTATTTTTTTATCATAGGTAAACTTCAGCTGTGAGGGACAGAATCAAAAAAAGAAAAAAAAATCCAGAAAATCACATGATTTTTAAATAAATAAATTAAATAAATAAGTATTTTTAACAACAGAAATATAGAGCTTAAATCTGGTTTAAAAATACCATTGTTTGCCAATTTCAGAGGTCAAGGAAATTTTTCCTTTTAGTTTTTGGGCCCAAATTTGCACACACTGCAGCAGGGGTCTTTTGCCCACTCCTCCCTACAGATGTTTTCCAGATCTTTAGGGTTTTTTGGCTGTCGGGGTTTGGGGTTCATTGAAATTTTTAGCCCCCCTCCAAAAATTTTCAATTTTTGGGGTTTAGGGCCTTGAAAAGATTTTTTTTAAGGGACTCTTTTTGTTGTCCTGGCTGTGGATTTCGGGGCATTTCCTCAAAAGACTAGCCACACCCTATTCAATGCTTACGGAAGGGAAAAAAGGTTGTTGGCCCCCTCCATCCCCCCCCTTTGACACGTTGCGGTTGGGCCGTCCCCCCTTTCAAAAACACCCCCCAAAGGGTTTATGTTTTTTAGCCCCAAAGCCATGGGTTAGAAAAATGAACTTGGGGGTTTTATTTATCCTTCTTCTTTCTCCAAATGTGGGGAGTGAAAATTTTACAAAAAAGTTCTTTTTGGTTTTCATCTGAAAACTTTTCCTTCTCCCCATTTCTCCTCTAATGGGATTGGTAACTGGGCTATGTGTGGCAAAAGAGGGACTACCCCCCCATGGCGTAGTGGGGTTTTTTTAAAGGTAAAATTTGATGCTGTGGTCCCAGCTTATTCAGGTCCCTTTAAACCCGGGCCCCCCATGTAGTTTTGGGGTTTATTACTGACTTTTTTTCCCAAAAAAATTTTTACCCCCAAGGCAATCTGGCATGGAAACCTCAGACCGGGAAGATTGGGTTTTTTCCCCTTTTTTTAATTAAATTTCCCCCAAAATTGTTTTCCTTTTTTAAAAAACTGCTTGCTTATTGCCCTGTGGGCCCATTCCAGCCTTGTCCAGGGGGTACCCAAATTTTTTCCCAGGGGTTTGTTAGACAGCCTTTGGGCCCTTTGGGCCTGGTAGGAGGTTGAAAATTTGGGGTTGAACTAGTGTTGGGAACATATGTCTTTTATACAGATAACAAGTTCAAACAGATGAAAAAAATAAAGATAATATAGTGCAAGTAGTGGGCTCTTAATGAAAAACAACAGTCTGTGGAGAGTGCCAATATATCTTGCTTGTTGGTAGCTATAAATACTATTTCAAGCAATAAAATGCAAATTAACTATTTAAAAATTCAGACAATGTGAGTTTCCTGATTTTGGTATATTTTTACTCATAGTGTTAGAGTCTGTCTCTCTAGTTAAGTGTACCTTGATAAAAAAATTATAGATCTCTTCATTCTTTTTAGGCGGAAAACTTGCCAGTGTATTAAATACTTTTTTCTATCCAGAACTTTTAATATGAAATAAGCGAGCCAACCTAGGTGGTCGCATATTTCTGCCACTAGTTGGAGTACAGCAGGATAACTCCTGACCGCCCTCTCAGGAGGATGCCGAAGAGGTTGCAGCCTCAAGCCTTGGAGTTCCAGGTTAAAGGTACCCCACCCCTGACTGACATGAAGGGCCATAGTATGAACCTGTGTAGGTCTAAAACTCACTATTTTGCCCATAGGTTAGTATGGGCAAAAGAGTGAGTCTTAGACCTAAACAGTTTCATACATGTGGCCCGAACAGTCAACAAGAGAGTTCCAGAAGGCACCCAGATGTCGGTGTGGAGATCCATCATAGACCCACTAAGACTGCTCCAGTTGGGTTTGTTACATGCTGTGGGACTATCGGTCATGTGCATGATCTCTGTGATGACTTGGCTAGGCTACAGAGAGGTCAAGATATGCTGCCAAGTTAGAAGAGTCCTGAATGCAATGGAATCTATAATAATACTTTGAAAAATCTTATTGATTTAATGGTTATACTAGTGTTGATCGATTACGTTTGACCATCGACATCGGTCGAATGGGACGAATAGTCGACCATCATCGACAAGATATATCATGGTCATGGTAGAGATATTGATCGATTACCATTAAAGTCTATGGAGAGCAACAACTCCTTCATCTCTACACCCAAACAGCTGGATAAGCATGGAAGTAACATCACACACTACAGTCAAATGGAATAGTGCTACATCTAGGCACACACATAGGTTATAAAAGCCACAAAAAAAAATCACACACCTTTCACTATCCCTGGTCCTTGTACCCACAGCCCTGATCCTTAAACCTGCATCACCCACAATTTAAAAAGTGCCTGAAGGCAGTATGATTTAATCATCATCTTATGAACAGGACATTGAATATCCCTGTCCTGAACGCAGCATGTCCCTAAACCTGCATGACCCCCAGATTAAAAGTGCCGGAAAAAGGATCTTTCAACCACGCAATTTAGTTTCATGGACATTGACTATACAGTCCTGGCCAAAGAGATATAGAACCACAAAATAGTGGAAACTAATTCAAACTTTATAAATTTCCAGTTAAAAGAAAGTGAACATTATCCGTACGTAACAGAGTGTCCAATATTCTCAATATGAAAAATATTACTCAGTATTTTTAGTTCGGCATCGCATGCCTTTCGGGGTGCTCATACTGCCAAAACATGGAGACACTCTGTATAAGTACGACTAATTCTCACTTTCTTTAACTGAAATTATTAAAGTTTGATACTTTCACTATTTAGCTGTTCAATAATTCTATTTGGCCAAGTTATTCGTGGATTGGAGGTCCCGAATGATCCGAACCAAGCTATAATCCTCAGATTGTGAAGAAAAAAGAAGGCTATTTTTATATTAGAGTGAACTATACCTTCCCCCCACAGCATAAGCCCCAAACCTGCATGACCCACCCTTATAAAAAACGGTTCCGGAAAAAGGAGTCTTTCAACCACATTTTAGTTAAAACTGGACATTGCCTATACTGTCCTGTAAGCCGCAGAATACCATTAAACCTGTCCTGACCACAGATTAAAAATTCCGAAAGGAGTCTTTAACCACCATTTTTAGTTCACTGACATATTACTGTCCCCCTGTCCTGGGTAGCGGTTGCCCCTCCGATGAGTGCGAACCAATTGACTTCACTTGGAAATACAGTGGTTAACAGATCCTGTTCCAGCCCGGTCCCTTTTTCTTGGCAATCTTTTCTTATTTTACTCAACGTCTGTAGGAAATGTCTCTGTACTTTTGTTCTCTGTCCTGGCACCATACTCCATTGTCCTTCCTGAAAAACCTACAACTGAGGCAAGTATTCCTTACCTCACTTGTACAATTCCAAGAAATTTTTTACCATCACTGTACAATGCAAGTTTTTTAGTATTTAATTCTAGAAAACACATTTTTCAAAATAGGTGGAATCCCACCATGTCTTTGTTTCATCTTATTTTTAATTGTATAAATGGGGTTACTCATCGAATATTAAAAACAGGGATTGCTAGTATGTTAAAATGATGCTGCAGTGCATTAACCACTGAAGAACAGATTGGCGACGCTCGGATACTGAATTCACAGGGCCTCTGACCCCCATGACAGTCCCTGATGGTCCTGCAACTGACGACCACCTGGCAAAGCGTTTGTCGCCACACTGGAAGGGAGCACACCTTCTCCCTCGTACCTCTACCTCCATGCCTACCCCCCTCTTTGCTCGCATTACCACCTAAATTTCGCCTCCATAGGTTCAAAAATATAAAAATTTGAGAGATGGAAAGTTTTGGAAAAGTCTCTTAATAATAAGAAACGGCCAATCACAGCTATTCGCAATTCCCCCAAATCAAAAAATTCTGGATTCAAATAAAACTGCAAAGAAATCTATCAACAAAGCTGGCCTGCGCCAAAGTGAAAAATCTCTTATCAGAAATGGATTCGTAAAATAAAAGGTATATTTGGCACCTACAATTCACCTGTGGTGAATACAAAATTGCGATTCAAATTAACTGCAAAGTAGATCTATCTACATAGCTTCCTGGCCCAAGTGAAAAAACACGTATCGTGAAATGGTATTCGGATAATACAAGGATTTTTGCACCTATCAATCACCTTGTACGAATAAAATTGCTGTATTCAAATTTAACGTGCAAGCTCCTCAATGAACAAAGCTTAGTGCGCAAAAGTGTAAAAAAAAACACAGTCACTGTTTATGTAGTCGTATAATTAAAAGAAATTTTTTGTCACCTTCAATCACCTGGGTGACTATAAAATAGCTATTTTCAAATTTAAATATGCAAGTGATAATATCAACAAATAATGCAAAATTGAAAATGAACACCTATCTAAATGTATACTATAATAAAAGTGGAGATTTTGCACCTAACAAGAGAACCTGCAGTTACTCAGAAAAGATGTGTATCCTAATAATTCCAGGCGCCCAATATCCAGGAAATATTTCAATAGAAAACTGTTATAATAAAAACCATTGCAGTGCAATGTCTACATTAGTCTTGGGAACTTTTAATCCAGTATTCTTTATAACATGCTGTTTCGTCCCCGGCCCCCCCTCCCCACTCGACCCTTGACTTTTACGGCGGTGAAGAGTGGCTCCCTTTAAAAATCTCTACCTACCTACATAAAATCTTCCAATCTCCAAATCAACTAAATGTAAGGATCACAGCTAATATAATGAAGGTTTCTTCTCTGAGGTTTCGCGGAGCTTGTTTGGACACAAGCAGAGCGCACGCCTTCTGCACTGTGGACGCTGAGAGACACAGAAGGCTGAACAGGAAGCCTGTTCTATGTAAACGAGTCATGTGGATGTTTTTCCAGTCAATCCAACCATACACATCCCATCATGACATCGCACACACAGCTCACCCTGCTCTTATTCTGTAATCTGATTTGCTGGCCCCAAAAGAAAGGAAGCGCCGAAAATGGCCCGATCCTAATAGATAAATTCAACAGATTTTAAACCTAAAATTATGAAAGACCAAAAAAATTTTCACCCAACTTTAAAAACGGGGCCCGATTTCAATTTTGTCAAAAAAAAAAACCCCGCTCAACATTTATTTTAATGACATTTTTGCTAGGGGGGTCTATTGAAAATGCCACAATAACTTTTATTTAAACCCATCCCCAAAAGTCAGGGCTGAAACAAAACCATCTACATCCAAAATTTGCCCATGAATTAGCCCAAAAATGCAATGTGGTGAACTAGCTGCTAAAGAACTACAAAAAAGAAAAATTTAAGAAAGGGTTTTGCCAGGAAACCCCCCTAGGGGGCCATGTAAAAACAAGTGTAAATGTGCTGCGTTTTAAAGAACAGTGGAGGCAGCTAAAGGGTTTTTCCCCCTATATAAAAAGGTTTGGGGCTATGTGTAAAAATTAAATTCAAGTGTGAAATTTCTGTATTTCCGAAAAAAATGACCCCCCAGACTAGCTCAAGGCAACTCAAACAGTTTTTGGCGAAGTTTGATTTGTGTGCTGTGTTCTTTAAAAATTTCAGGAAAATTTTTAAAATTTCTGCACGAACCAAATTTTTTATATTGATTTGCGGGGAACAAAGTGTTTTTTTTTTTGGGTGGTAATTGGCCAGAAAGCACTTGGGGGTTACACAGGGCAAGCCCCCTCGGAGGAAAAAAAGGGAGGACCCTAAAGGGACTTGTCAGAAAACGAGCCAATCAAACCACAAAGATTCGGGGAGGGTCACAAGCCACTTTTAAAATTGCGGAGGGCACAAGGGGTTTTCCACATTCCCTTGTTGTTTTCCTGGTTTGGGGGTTCCTCTCCCCTTTGACCTTTTTTTAAACAGATCTCTTTATAAAAGCTTTTATTTAACGATTGGGGGAAAAAGCCCCTTTAAAAGCCCTGATACCTGCCCCCCACCAGCTTTTTTCTGTATGGTTCTTACACAGATTAAAAAAACCCAGCTTTTTTTTTAGCGGGGGTTGTGGGGGGGGGAAAAAAGAAAAAAAAAAAAACCCAAAATATGTCTGTTATTTTCTCACTCACATTCTGGACCCCTTTTTGCTTAAAATTCACCTGAAAAAAGGGCTGTTTTTTTTATAAAGGAACGGGGTTTTTTTTTCCCAAAAATTTAATGTCACCACTTTTTTAAATTTTGTTTAGTTTGGGGGTTTCCCCCGGTTTGTAGGGGGGGGTAAATTAAACCCCAAAAATACATTTGAAATCTCACTTGTTTATTATTGGGGTTTTTTCAATTCTAAAAATCACTAAAAATCCGTAGTTTTTGTATTGGGATTGAAATACAGACCCGTTTTTTTGTCTGCCTTTTTTTTAAAATTTTCCCCTTTCTGTATTTTTATTTAAATTTTTTAAATTTTTTTTCCAAGTTAATCCTCTCAATAAAGGTTTTTCCCTTTTTGGTTTTGGGGATTAAAATTTTACAGCCCCTTTTTTTTTTAAATCCCCATTTTTTAAAATTTTTCCCTGTTGTATTGGGGAATTTCAGATTCAAGAAATCCACTCAATCCTGTGTTACTTTTGGTATGGGATTGAAATATAAGTGTTTTTTTTTCCCCGCCATTATTTAAATTTCTCCTGCTGTTTTATTAGGGAATTTTTAAATTAAAAGTAACCCCTTTTCCAATCCTTGTTACTTTTGTATTGGGATTGAAATAAAACCGTTTTTTTGTCCGGCTTATTAAAATTTCACCTTTCCCAATTATTGGGGAAATTTTCCCAGATTCGGGGAATCCATAAACCTGTTATGTTGCACATGGAGTCAAATAAGAGTTTTTTTTGTCCCCCATTATACTTTTAAATTTTAAACCTTTTTCTTTCAGTAGGGAATTTCATATCCGGGGTTTCTCTTAACCCTGTTAGGGGGTTTCTTTTTGGGAAAGTAAAAGAGATTTCCCCCCCCCCCCACTATAAAAATTTAAATTTTCCCAAAATGTTCTTTTCCGGGGGGGAATTTAATACCCAAAAGGGTTATTTCTCCTTTTTTGTTTTTTGGGTTTGCCAAATTTCGCCACATACACCCTGAAATCCATCAATTTTCAGACCGGGGGGGTTTTTTTAATCTGGGGCCAAGAAGGTTAATGTTTCCCTTTTTGGGTGGAAATTTCCCTTTTTCAAACCCCATTTTTTGTGTATTTCCCCCCCTACTTTAACTCAAACCAGTCTTTTGAAATTGCTTTTTCCCAAAACTTTAAATTTTTCTCTTTTATTGGGGTTTGATTCTTTTAAACTGCTGATACATTTTAGACCCCCCCAAAAGGGAAGAGGGTGTCATCAGCAATTTTTTTTTATCCAATCTTTTGGCCCTTTCTTTTGATCTTTTCGGGTTTTCCCAATTTCTTTGGGGAAAAATAACCCATCATTGCTAAAGCTAAAAAAAAAACAGGAGTTAAACCCCAAAAAATAAGAAAATTTTGGAATATTTTTTTTTTTTTTCTGTGTTTTTTTTATCCACTCCCCCAGATTAAAAGGGGGGGAAAACCCAAAAACATATGGAAATGTCATAGAGTGGGGGAGGTAAAAACCACATTAAAAACAAGAGTGGGTCAAATGGGGAGAGTGCTCTTTTTGGTGGGCAGCCATGATAAGACTTGAGTGGTGAATGTTTTCACATCGATGCTACTTTTTTTAAAATTGGCCCAGTAAAACAGTGGGGGGTTTTGGGACAATACCAGCCCCGGAAAAGATGGTGGGGGGTTTAAAAGGGAGCGGGCTGCCCAGCAGATTTTGGGGAAATTCGGGGCCGGGGGGGGGCAGCATCAAAATAGTACTAAGGGGAAGAAAAAAATTTAAAAAGGGTTCAGATCTGCTAAAGGGTTCTGCTGCTGGGGGGAAACTAAATCCCCTGGGAGGTGAAGAAAGCTGTCATCAACAACCCAACTCGGGTTGCTCCCGATGGATTTGGTACTGCTTGAAACCCCCCCCCTTTAAACCCTACACACCTTTGGCAGTGGAAAATTTTACATTTAAATGAACCACCCGGGTAAAGGACCTCTATAGGAGGGCCCCTTGGTGCAGATAGGCAGGGGGCCCAACGTTTTCCCTTGGGTTTTCTCATACTTGATTTTTGCCCTTTTCTTGGAAAGTGAAAAAAAAAACCCCCCCAAGGGGTTGGTAAAAAAGGGTCCAAGAGGGGGGAAGAGCCCAAAGTAATCCTTTTTTCGGGGGGTGACAATTCACTGTAAACTAGCCACAAATCAGCAATGCAGGGGGGCCATCTCCCGCAATTTGGACTCTGAGGGACCCCCTGCCCAAATTCCACTGAAATACTCCCACAGGGGGGCCCGGGGTCTTTTTCTTCCCCCTCCGGTTGCTCCTGTTCCTCTCCTGTACCTGAAAAAAAAAAAAAACCCCTTTTTTCGCCAGACACTGTTTGGGATCCCAATGTTTTCCTCCCCAGTTTAGCCCCCACTGGTCAGGGGCCGTGAGATGTATTTTGCCACGTCTCCAGTCCCCCTGACCAGAAAGTTTTTGCAGAAATTATGTCCCAAAAACATGAACCCGGGGAAAATGCCGTCCCCGAAAACCCGTTTCCGGGGAAAAGGGAAAAAAAAAACGTTTCCCCTAAAAGGGGCCCCCTGAGCAAACCCACCCGGTTTTACCATGAGTTTCCCCCCCACCCCCGAAATTAAAATTACACAGGGGTGTATTTCCTTTTCCGTTGGGATCATAAATTTAAACCCATTAATAGCCTCTCTCTTTTTCAAGGTTCTTTCCAACTATGGAGGCGGGAAATTTCCCAAACCCGGG
This sequence comes from Phyllomedusa bahiana, assembly GCA_025379985.1. Taxonomy (NCBI): domain Eukaryota; kingdom Metazoa; phylum Chordata; class Amphibia; order Anura; family Hylidae; genus Phyllomedusa; species Phyllomedusa bahiana. The sequence continues at coordinate 4,051 of JAODAL010076528.1, read as the reverse complement.
GGAAAATTTTCAACATATCACCTAGGTTGGGGGGGGCCCGGTCTGCGCTGCAGCTTAAGGGGGTTATTGGCAGTTGGGAAGGGCCCTGAAGTGCATCCCAAAGTTTCCTGGCCATTTTTAGAATTCTTGCAGATGGGTTAAAACTTTCCCCAACCAAAATTAAAACAGGTATGCCTTTGGCAGGGGGGCATGGCTCAGCCCTCCCCCCTTCCCCAACCGCAATACCTTTGTTTTTCCATTGTTGGAAAAGGGTTTTCTAATTTTCATTGGCCCGGGGAAAAAGGGCCACAAATAATTTTTTTTTGGGCTTGACCTACCAGTTCCCTCCCAGGTTAAAACTTTGTTCCCCCAAGGAATACTCCTTCCCCCCGGGAATCAAAAAAAATTGTTGGGGGCCTTTCTCTTTCAATTTCCCCCGGGTTCTTTCAATTTCCCACCTGTTTTTTTCAATTTTCCCCACTTTTTATAAATTTTCCCCAACTGTTTACCCAATTTCCCCTGTTCATAAAATTACCCTCTTTTTCTTTCAATTTTTTCCCCTTTCATAAAATTTCCCCCCGGTTCTTCAATTTCTCCCTACCCAAAATTCCTTTTTTTCTCTTTTATTGGTTTTCCCTCTTTTTTTTTTACTAAAAGGGAGGGGTTTTGACGGTGTAGAAAGGGCCCAAAGTAAATTGCAAATTTCCCGGGAAATTTCTGAATGGTCCGGGGAGCCCCAACCACTTAAAAAGGGAGGGACGCATTCCCCAATCTTTTTGGGACGGGAGCAAGGTCGCTTCTGAACTTGGGGAAAGGCTAGAGGGCAAAATCGTCTCTTGGGCCCAATTGTCTCGGTGAACGACTGCGGGCCCCCAATGGGGGCCCGGGGAAAAGATTATCTGGCCCGGGTAGATGTTTGGGGGGAAAGTTTGATGCCTAAGGGGGGGGACGTGCCACTGGGGGTCTATTTGCTTTTTGGGAAAAGGATGGACCACCACATCGGAGACACGTTTTTCCCAGGCCACTTTATGGGGGACATTCCCATTGTTGATGCGGGGCCGGGGTTGCCGGATAAGGCCCCGGGAAACGTTTATTTTTCTGCCCTCGTTTCCCAAATATACCCTTTGTTCCCCCTCCTTTGGGTGTTTTGTAAAAAAAGGGCACACCCCCAAATTTGCTCTGCATGCCACCAATCCCGCACTGACTGAATTTTCCCCCCACCGCTCCCCCTGGTGACCCCCCCTGTGCCGCTATTTTCCCGGGGACCTCAAAGGGGGTGGTCTAAATCATGGCCTTTTGGGCTCCCAACCTCGAAAATACTGCCCCCTCTAAACCCCCGGGCCACACCTCCCGGGACTTCTTGTGCCATTTCCTCAAACCCCGGGCCGTCTTTTTCCCCCAAAGCTAAGGGATGAACCCCCTTACTTCCGGGGCCGGGACAAGGGGTATCAAAGGGTAGGGGGCCCCGCCTAAGGCGCAATTTTCATCCCGGGCAGAAAAGGGGGTGAAAAGGAGGCAGGGAGTGGGCTAAATTTTTCCCCAAATACCTTTTCCCAGCCTTGCTTTTTTCACCCGGCTTTCAATGCGTTCGGCTACACCCATTTTTTTTTTTGCCGGGTCACCCCCCCGCCACCCCCCAAATTTTGTCGCTGTAAAACCTGACCACTCGAAACAAAACCCCCCCATTGCAACTCTCTTCACATATTTCCCGTTCTGCAAATGCGCGGATGTCTTCCCCCACCACTTTGCTGCCCACTGTCCTCAAATAGTCCTGTATAGTGGCACAAAGGCCCACAGCACATAGTAGTTCTCTGGGTGGGGGGAAGCGAAGGGGACAGAGTTGGGTTAAAGGACAGGTGAGGGCCCTCACCCTGCTCCCGGGCCTTGCCAACTAAGTTGTGTCTGACAAACCCCGGACTCTTGGCTGGGGTTGTCAGATGCCATTGGGAGAAAGTGGATGCCCTTGTGTGTGGTCCAACACATGGCTGATAGTCACACCGGGAAGCTGTGACCTCGCAGGGTGACCCTGCTGTGACGTCCCCTTACTGTGCTGCGACCTGTGGCGGCTCCAGGAACCTACTATTGTGTTCTTTGACGCTATTGTAGGATCTTAGCCCTCAGCTTGTTTTTTTCCAGCTGGCGCTGCCATGACTTTATCAGGCTGTGTTCCCGCTTCAGTTATTTGGTCAGTTTTGCCTTGTAAGTGCCCAGGGAATTGAAGAGTGAAGCGATTCTAATAGCAGTGGCAGTCATGTGCATGTCATACTAAAACACAGCATTGTAGGAAGACCAAACCAAGCTCCCTCTGCATATTTGAGCATGGCACAGTGTTCTTCAGCACCTTATATTCTCTTTGCAACCAGGAAATAGCTGTTTTTTTAATGCGATTCGTTGCGAAATTATTCAGGTAAAAAATAATTTTGACGGAAAATTCGTTGAACTCGGTGAATCGAATTTTAGAGAAATTCGCCCATCTCTAAAATACACCTTGAGTTGGAAAAAGAGAACTGCAATACAAAGCAAGTAAACCAGGAATTTGTCCTAACACTAGTGTTTCAGTGCACTGGACTCTGCTACTTCTTGGGAAGCACTGGTGATCAGGAATCATTTAGTGAGCTACTCAGTCAGAATGCTGTGCTCAGTGTCAGTTTAAACCTGAAGTGTCCAGCATCCCTCCACTGTCAGGACTTTTCTGTATTCCTGCTGCAGTATTTTTCTGAAAGTCTCACCATCTAAGCCTGAGTCTATTATAGGCTTTCTCTGCATCCTCCATACACCTCCTGATGTAAGCACTTTTTACTTCAGTGCACTGGACCCTGAACTCACTCAAAGTGCTCCTACACTCTCCTCTAGAGACTTTACCGCATGTAAGACTGTTACAATCACTGTCCAGAAGTAATCCTTTTTTCTGCTGCTTATTTAGAAGCAGCATCATACTATCACTACCTGATAAAAAAAGGAGAAAGGAGGAAAAAGAAAAACAAACAAAAAACCCTCCTTCTACATTACAGCCCTTTTATCTTAAATCCAACTTCTTACAGCCCTGTCGCCCGTCTTTCAAATCTCACGTTCCAGAAATGGGAGGCACTACAAAGAAAAACCAAAGACTAAGCCAACTAAGTTTCCAGAATTCTTTTCTTCATCATCACAGACCCGCCCCTTTGTCCAGAAGGGGGCCACATTTCCCTCCCCCATCCTCTCCCACCCTTCTTCAAGAGCAGAATCAGTGGACCAGATCAGCAGGGTCCTTTGGACTCCCAACCTCTCACTGTTGCATTGCTTCATCAACTCTTCTCCACTTTCCGTACTTCTATACAATCTGACCTGAAGCAAATGATGGGGAATTGAACAAGATATTCATCTCTTGCATCACGAACTGAGCACGTTGAGATAAAATGTCAGAGTTTTTCTGCCTCTATATGCCTTAATCGACGCCCATAGGTAAATGGAAGAAGAGGTCAGCCTTTTAGCCAAAGTCTCAGACCTAGAAGATAGGTCTCGCCGCAACAATGTCAGAGTCCGTTTGGGATCCCAGAATCTGTTACCCCTGACGCATAAATACTTACCTAACAACCTTATGGCTCTAGTACTGCCGGGTGTAAATCAACAGGCGCTGACAATAGAACGGATGCATAGGATGCCAAACCGAAAAATCTACCACAGCAAGTCCCGAGGGGACACTATTGCTCGGATCCATTTTTACAACACAAAAGAAAACTTCTTAAGAGCTCTCCACAAGCTGATAAATTACCAGAACGCTTCCAGACAATTTAAATTTTCCTGACCTTTCAGCAGCTACCATGCTCAAAAGACAGGAGTTCCAGCCTTACACCAAGCTTCTACGAAAGAGATATTCACTACAGATGGGGTTTCCAGTCAAGCTTATCGTTTTTAGAGATGGTACCCAATTCATTTGTTTGCTCCCCCGAAGAGCCTGCTCTATTTTAAAAAGCTGAAGTTGATCTCTCCTGAAGAATCCAGTCCTGTCCGTAAGAAGCACGCACACTCCAGATGATCACCCCCTTGGCCGACAAACCTTTTACAGAGACCAAGATTTTTTACTGATTGTCCT
>JAODAL010076527.1:0-13594 GCA_025379985.1 Phyllomedusa bahiana | reverse complement strand
TCCACCTGGTCTCCTTTCAAAAGTTTTATTTCTTTACTAACATGTAGTAAATTTTAGATTGCATTGATTAAAAATTGAGAAAATTCACAAAACCTGGAATGTACGCCACACGTGCCCCCAAAAACCATAAGAGGTATCGATGTGCCCCCCAGAGTATACTGACTAAAAGGATTGCCTTTAATCAAATATTACGCTTTTTTCCCACCTGCATGTATAAAGTTGGCTATAGAAGGTGATGAGGTACTCCCTTGGTATTTCCCTTTTTTAATTTTAAAATTATGAAACTGTCATAAAATTTTAAAAAAATAGGGGAATAAAAATTCTTTTTTACGTTCTAGCAAAACAGTTTCAAGCCTTTCATATTGGTTTTAAAATTATTTAAAGATGGTATTCTAGGTGGTAAAAACTAATTTTTGGGGTATATGGGAGTAAAAAGCTCCCACATCTAGACCACCCCAGTATATTTTAGAAGCCCAAGTGAAATCCTGAAAAATTTTTATTATCATTTTTTTTTTTTCTTTTTAAATAACCCGGGGGCAGTCTAAAACAAGCGGTTTAAGAAATTGAAAACATAATTACTCAATCTTTCTGAAAAAATTTTTTAATATTTGATATATTGGTTGTGACCGGGGCGGGAATTTTTTTTGTATGAATTTGGGACTCCATGAAAAAGGGGAATTTGCGCTTTCCCTTTTTTCCAAAAACTTTCTTTTTTTTTCATTTAGACCCCCCCCAATTTTACCCCCCCCATCTTTTTTAATTTTGTAAGGTTTTTTGGAAATAGTTTGGGGGTTTAATCTTCTCTAAGTTTTCGGTGGTTAGCAATCATTAATAAACCCACACAGCATTTTTATAAAAGACGCATCGTATAACATCGAGCCCCTCTTTCTTTTTTCAAATTAAAAGGGTTTTTTTGTTACTTTTTAAATTCTTTTAGGGCTAATTTTTCCCTTTGTTAATATTTGACTTTTTTCTTCATTGATTAGAGAAAGTTTTTTTCAGATAACTCTTTCAAATTCGTTCCATTTTTTGCCTAAAAAGCTTCCGTGGCATTTACCCGTGTTTTTTATTGGGTAAAAAGTAGGTTTGTGTATCTAACCTGCTTCTTTGTATTTTTTTGTTCAGACCCTTTTTATCTACATTTTTTTTTTTTAACTGTATTTTAATAAAGAATTTTACCAAAAAAAAAAAATATAATCTTTTTCAATATGGGGTCGTTACAGAGAAAGGTGCACAACATTAATTTTGTACAGTATGATAATGTCAAAAATGAGTACTAACATTAAACTTTGCACAAAAACCCTTAAACATGGGGGGGGAGAGAAAATGTCATCCTCATTAATATGGAAAACAAAAGATTTTTAAAGATTGTTCGCGGAACAGGAGGGACTTCGGGGGCGAGAAATGAAAAGCAAACGTCGAAGTTGCTAAGTCATACTCTTTATTCCACACTCCCTTCTATGAGCTTAACAGAAATTTTTCCAAAAGCAGAGGAACCTTTTACATTAGTTATTTAACCAAAATGTAAAAACAACGACAACAACGGGGGCCCCGGGGGGGGGGACACAAAAACGCCTGAATATTTTTCCAAGGAAATCCTGCTATTTCCGGGACTATCTCACACACCGTTGGTTGTAACATATACATCCCAGGGTGACCAGGTTTTGTGAAAAAAATCGAGTTTGTTATTTTTTAGACGCTGTAAGGGATTCCAAGTTTTTCCCTTTTGTCTCTCAGTCCCCCTATAGCTCGGAAAGGGGTGCCCTTTTTACTTTTCCCAAAGGGTGCTACTAGCATCGAGCACTGTAAAAATAATGAGCACAATTTGATGTAAATTTGAACTGAGTTGGAAATAGATTAAAGAGAAAACATTTTGGATCCATCGGGAGAAGTTAAACCCAACAATCATTTACAAAATCTTTTACCATGCCCAAAAAAAGTTTGCCCCCATGACATTCCCCCAAAAATGTGGTAGATATTCCCCCCCGAATGTCCCCATCGCCGATCTTCCCATATCGCCGGGGTTTTTTTTTGTGCAAAAGGAAATATGGTTTCCAAACACATTTAAAATTTTTATATGTTTTCTTTATAGTTGTGCTTTGGAAGTCTGTGAGGCCCGCTCCAGACGGATCCCATTCCTCAATTTGGGAACTCTTATCCAGCATTGCTTCCCATTTTGACATATAAGATGTCTGGGTCTATCCCGGGAAGGGTCCCGCCCGAAAAAGCATAAATACTTGATATTAACCCCCTAGTGGGCGTGTGTAACCTGCACAACATTTCGAATTGGGTCTGGGGAGAGACCGTTCTAGAACGCAAAATATAAGACATATAATGAGCAATTTGCATGTAAGTGAAGTAGCAGTTGGTAGGCAGTTCATGGTCTGTCTGTAAAGTTTGGAAGGGCTTAATGCGTTTAGTTCTATTGTCTACTATGTCCGCAAAGCGGAAGAGACCTTTGTTGAGCCACCACTTCATAGCCTGACCTCCCATTCCCTCAGAGAATGACGGATTGAACAGGAAGTTGGTCATGGCTGAGGATGGAGAACATAATCCAAATTTACTCGCACACCGATGCCATACTTCTCTCGTGAGGGTCATTGGGCCTAATAAAGCCCTTTCTACAGGCACATGGGAGGTGGCCCACAGGAGAGAATTAGGGTGTGTAGGTGCCAGCCACAACTTTTCGATTTCAGACCATATCGAATAGTCATATAAGGATGACCAAGCCGGGATTCGTCTTAGTTGGGATGCCCAATTAGTAATTAGATAAGTCCGGCACTGCTAGGCCACCGTTTTTCCTACCAGTTATTAATACACTCTGTCTAATTCGATGTCGTTTATTAGCCCAGATAAACCGGAGCACAGCAGCCTGAAGGAGTTTTAAATCTTTAATTGGCACCCGCACAGGCAGAGTCTCGAAAAGATATAATAGTTTAGGCAGCAGAGACATTTTAAACGCCGAGATGCGGCCTAGCAGTGACAATGGTAGCCCCATCCACTTAGTCATAGTTCGTCTAATTTCTAGGAAAACCTCAGGGAAGTTAAATTTATATAAGGATGCATAGGTCGTTGATATGTGTACTCCTAAATATTTAATATGTGAAGTTTTCCAATGATAAGGGAAGTTATCCATTAGAGATCTCACCTCCTGCTGAGACATGTTTATTGGCAGTGCTTCTGTTTTCATCGTGTTTATTTTATAGCCCGAGATGTTGCCGAACTCATTGAGCAAACTATGCAAGTTGGGGAGTGATATATGTGGAGATGTTAATGTCAGTAAGATGTCATCGGCAAAGAGAGACAACTTGAATTCCCTCTCCTGCAGAGTGACTCCATGGATGCTCGGGTTAAGGCGGACAGCGGAGGCAAGAGGCTCTACACACAGGGCAAAAATTAGTGGCGAAAGAGGACACCCTTGTCTGGTGCCATTTAGGATGGAGATCATTGGGGACATGTTATGCGGCAGGCGGATGGTTGCCGTCGGTTTGGAATACAAGGCCCTCAGCGCTAGAAGGAAGGGGCCCCCAATTCCAAAGAACCTAAGCACCTCAAACATATAGGACCACCCGATGCGGTCAAAAGCCTTCTCGGCATCGAGGCTCAATATCAAGGCTGCTCGATTAGATTTGTTGACCACATCGATCAGGTCTATTGTTCTTCGGGTGTTGTCCCCCCCCCCTGGCGGTTTAAGATAAACCCCACCTGGTCTCCATGGATGAGTCTGGGTAAAAGCGCCGAGAGTCTATTAGCTAGCACTTTGGTGAATAACTTAGAATCTGTATTAAGTAACGCTATAGGTCTGTAACTTGAGACATCCATTGGATCCTTATTCGGTTTAGGCAGGAGGGTAATATAAGAGTGTAAGAAGGTAGAGGACAGCTCTCCCCCTTCCATCACATGGTTATATAGCTTTAGCAAATGTGGTGATAATTCTGGGCTAAAAACCTGGTAGTATAAGTAAGTGAAACCGTCAGGCCCCGGAGCTTTACCATTGGGCATAGATTTCAGGACTGCTTCTAGCTCCTCCATGGAGATTGGAGCATTGAGGGAGTCTTTGGCTTCAGTGGAAAGGCGTGGTAGCCCACATGATTTCAAGAAACGCCCCAAGATCTGGGATCGAGACTCCAAATCTTTCGGGAGGGAATCCGGGAGAGAATATAACCCCGAAAAGTATTTGAAAAATAGCTGGGTTATCACCTGTGGATCATATGTTACCTGACCCTTCGAATCCCGCAGGGCGTGAGGTGCTCTGCCGGAAGCATCTTCCCTTAACTGCCTAGCCAGGAGCGTGTGAGCTCTATTCCCCCACTCGTAAAATCTCCTCCGCGTATAAACTAACATTTTTTCTACCTTGCCTATAGCCAAAGCCTTCAATTGTGCCCTGATATTAACAATTTTCCTTAGCAAGGTTTTAGATGGGCGGGAGACCAATGCAGCCTCTAAAGATAAAAGCTCTGACCTTAAAGTCTCGCCTTGAAGCTTGGCGTCTCTTTTGATCTTTGAGCCAATGGATATGCAGGTACCCCGCATGACAGTTTTGTGGGCTTCCCACAAAGTAACGGGAGAGGATACTGACCCTTCGTTAAGAGAGAAGTATTCCCTAATATGGGACCTGATCTCCTCCCTATGTAAGGGGTTTTTGATCAAGCTCTCGTTCAAGCGCCAATGACAATTTCGTATTGGGGTGTTATCCATCTTAAGCGTTAGAAATATAGGAGCATGATCTGACCACGAGATCTGGCCTACCTCAGCCTCCGCCATCCGCCTCAAAGTCGGCACATTGCCAAAAAAGCTGTCAATTCGGGAGTGTGTACCGTGTGGGGCAGAGAAGAAGGTATACGATCGTTCCGTGGGGTGGGCTATTCTCCATAAATCAAACAGAGAGTGTCTCCTGATCATCTGCCTAAATTCCCTAGAAAGGCGAGCAGTCTGACCTGTTATTTGATGTCTAGCAATGCATAGTTTATCCATAGTTTCAGAAAATGCCACATTGAAATCACCGCCTACCAGTAATAAGGTGGAGGAGAATCTACGTAATTTAGAAAAGACCCGATTCATAAATTTGATTTGAGATTGGTTGGGGGCATAAATATTACACAGTGTTAGGGCGATGCCCTTATAGTTACCCTTGAGAATAATGAAACGTCCTTGATCGTCCACCAAGGTGTCTGTGACCTGGAAGGGGCACGATCTGGAGAGCAGGATTGCTACACCTGCCTTTTTCCTAGCTTGGGAGGATACGTAGGAGACAGGGTAGTGATTCCTAGCAAAGGCAAAGTTGCCCTCTTTGTTGAAGTGTGTTTCTTGGAGAAACACGATTTCAGCTTGAGCTGCACGCATCTCGGAGAGGAGCAAACGTCTTTTAACATTTGAATTAATACCTTTTACATTTAAAGACATTAACTTAGCCATCATAGACTAACAAGAGACCATATAATTCTGCAAAATGCGTACCTGAGGTCGCGGAGTCACCAGCAGAGGCTATCCACACTAGACACAAAAAGGGAAGGGAAAGACAAGACAACATACACAAATGTAAGCAATAGAACATAATAATAGTGAACACACTAACAAGTACCGGTATCCCCTGTCCGGGATGAACTAGGGGGTGTTAAGGTACCCAGGGATGAGGATACAGTTAGAATAGATAGATAGTATGATTGGAGGAGCTACTCCTAAAATAGCTTCCCCAGTGATGAAATCCTAATCAGGATAGCACTTTAACACATCCTTTATGTGGCATTGAACCGAATGGTGATCCTCAAGTGGGGGGAATAGTGTAGAACACCTACCCATTCACTATGAGGACCGGAATACCACCTCTACCTGTGGGGCCTCTGATGGGAATTGCGGAGACAAAGAGGGGTGTACCGACCAACCTCCCATTAATAGCAAAAGTGTGATGAAGGGAAAAAATTAAATGAGATAGAGAGAAAGAATGAAAAAAAAAAAAAAAAAAAAAAAACCTAATAGGGAAGGAAACAGAAGGATGGAGTATTGGAATCCTTATAAGTGTTTGGGGCTGCCACATGCCTTATAGGCAAGTTTTCTTTTCAATTATGGGAAAGTAGAACCTAAGACAGTCAAGTCTCCGGACGAGAGGCAGAGTCCCCGGGGGAGCGGGCCCCAGCCAGTGGGAGAGGTCTCCGGCGACGTCCCTGGGCCTTTTGCCATAGTACCGGTGGTGCAGGAGGCGGTAGTTCTAGGTCCCAGTCCTGCAACTCTGGCATCGGGACATCCAGTGACGAACAGAAGTGCCAGGTCCTCAAATACTCCTTAGCACCGACGAGCGACCATCTCTAGTTGCCAGCAGCATGAAGGGATAGCCCCACTTGTACTTAATCCCTTTTTTTTGTAGCTCAGCGAGTAGAGGTTTTAGGCATCTCCGCTTTTGCAGGGTGAACCAAGACAGGTCCTGAAATAATTGAACTTGGGCACCTTGGTATTGGAGGGGACCTTTGGTTCTAGCACAGGACATGATCTTCTCCTTCAATTCATAGTCGTGCAGGCAACATATCACGTCTCTTGGGAAATTTGCGGAGCTTTTAGGTCGTAAGGCCCAGTGAAGTCCTTTCAAAATTTAATACTGTGAGAAGAGGTTTCTCCCAGTAATGAGTTGAAGATCTAAGTGAGAGTGCCACTCAGGATTACAGAGTCTTTAGCTTTAGGGAGACCACGGATTCTGAGGTTGTTACGTCTCCCCCTATTATCTAGATCTTCTAGGTGTCTCGCCATATCACGTAAGACATAGGTTTGGGAGGTGGTGTGCTTGCAGAGATCAGAGACAAACTCTCTGGTTTCATCATGTGCTGTTTCTAGACTTATCACTCTTGTTGCTATACGTTATGAGGTCCATATCATTTCTGCAATTTCTGACCGAAATGTCTCTTTTAGTTCCAGCACTAGGGCCTTGAAATCATTCTTAGTAGTTAAGTGGTCAGTATAGGATTTCCAATCCTGCATTGGTATAGAGGAAGGCATTTCCCGCTCCTTTGGATCGAGCAATGATTCAGAAGAGGAGCGCCAGCCACTGTCCGAAGGCTGCCGTGGCTGGGATTGATTAGAGATGATCTACATAGCGTGACTGGCGACCGACCGGTTGTGGCCTTTACTGCCAGAAGTATTCCCGGACCTTTTAGGAGTACGCTGTGACTTGGGTGGCATAAGTCCAGGAGTAAAGTCAGTGAGCCCTATGGATGTGTCAGGGCTCAGTGATCTGCTAATATTGAGGTTGATTGGACTGACAGAAGCTGAGGAATACCCCTGGGTGTAGATGCATCGCAACTCTGCATCACGGGATGTGGCCTGCGATGCATCAAACCCTCGTTCAGGGAAGGGTTAATCCTCCACAGCCGTTTCCACCACTATGACCTATAACAGCTTTAGTGCAGTTAAACGGCCCAAAAGGGAGATATGCAGTGCTTTCTGCTTTCAGGAGCCTAGGCACCTTTGAACTTGCGTGGCCCCTTTCCACCCTCTTAGCCAGTTAGCCTTATAGTGATGATGGGCCTAAAATGGCCGACGTACCCACCACAGATAGCAAGGTAAGCGTGAGTACTGCGCCCCAGTCCTCTACGCTAATAGCCAGCAAACCAGTCTAATCCCGCCTCGCCTGCTAGTGTCTTTACAGACCTGATTATTTATTTTAAGTATCCAGTGACTACACATCAGATCCGCGCCTTTCAGCCCGGTCCACGCATTCCTTGCGCCCCGCCGACCGCTGGGCCAAGAAGTGCTGTGTCGCAGGCTGAGCACGGAAAGTCCCCCGGCTGTCCGTCACAGCTGAGTTCCCCTGAGTACCGCAAGGATACCGGTCCGGCCTCTCCTCCGCTCAGGCTGTCGCCTCCTCCCAGCGCGTCCTCCTTACTCCTTAAACCTAATGGCCGTGTCCCGCCAGAGCGCCCGATGTCCCCGCCAGAAGACTCCGGAGCTTGTCCCCCCCAGAAGGGTAAGATTATGTTCCGCTGCGTCCACTCGGATGTCCAACGCTGATATCTGTTGAATTGGGTCTCCAACCTCAGGTTTTTTCGCCTTTTAGACCCCAATCTGTAATCAGTTGTCTGGCAGAGCTCCACTAAGCTGCGGCATCTTGTGCAGCGTCCGACACGCCGCCCATTATCTACATTTTTTAAAATCATTAAAGCTGCGTGTTCCTTAATTAACATAGTGGGGGGGGGGGGGGTTGTCATACTCATTACTAATTCCATAACATGCTTATCTGTTTCCAATTGTTCTACCTTTTGTCTATCTTCATTTTCCAATTCCTGTACTATGTTGCTTTAAAATATTTTTTTAACCGTAGCGAGTTATAAATATAGTCCTTTGTTTAGCTACTGTGTTTGCGCTTCTGATAAAACCAATAGGTGTCAACAGATCACATTACTATCATTTACATTAGAGAGGTCTTTATTTCTATCTCCTTGTCCTATATCTTGATTTTGTGTTTATATCCTTTCCCGTTTTTTTGTGAATTTATCTGCAGATCCTTCCGTCCTTCTCTCTGTGTTGTTTTTCCTGTTCGATTGGCCCTTGTAAACTTACCTTTCAACCGAAGTATAATCAACTCTGAACGTTACTGCTTCCGTGTGTTCTATATCTGAGAAACTTTACTTCTTTTGTTTCCTGAAACTCTCTAGGTGCCCGTGAAAATAGATCTAGATTTGTCGATGGTAAGAATCAATTTCCATGATAGACCTTACTTATTCGCATAATCATCAGAGTTCTCTTGATACTTATTTTTTTTTTTTGTATCCATAATAAGATATAAATTTACTGATGTTACTTTAATATTATCTGTCGTCTTTTTAACTCTGGTCCATCTTGATAAACACTATATTTAACTATTTTGCCATAGGCAACTTTAACTCTATCAGTTCACTATCTGTTAAACACTAAAACGAAACTTTTATTATTCTAACTCTTAACCTCTATAACACATTTAAAAACCTATCTCTAACCTCCCTTTAAAACCCTTTTTGCTTCTAAAAAGGGGGGAATAACCCCCTTTCTATTATCAATTTGGGTGGACCCCCCCCTACAACAGGGAGCCTTATATATATACAAAGTACTGCTCCAAAGGGATCCCAACCCAAAACTATTTGGGGCGTCTCCCTAACTCATAGAACGGAACAAATAAGGCCCCCTTGTGACACCGTCTCAGCAGGGACCTTGAGAAAGGGGAAGATCTCATTTAAAACGTCATATCTGCCTCGCCGACATGTTCGCCAGTAACCGGGCTTTATAAAGGGTTTAAAGGGGGCCCGCCTGGGGTCTGACCCACTTCCTTTTAAATATGTTATAAAAAACCCCCGCAGGTACCAATTACCCCCCAGAGAACCACAAAAAAACCCCACCCCCTTCCGCCGCACACTCATAACATATCCCTCAAAAACTCCCCACCATGTTTTGCCAAAAACCTTTTCAGTCAAAATTCCCCCAAACTCCATAAAAGGTTTTTGCCCCTTTAAAACCTTTTACTGCGTTTCCCCAATGCACCTAAAACCAACAATACGGGAAAAATGGTGAAAGGTCCAGCACAAAACCATGGAGAAAAACACCAATTTTTTTTGAAGAATAACAAAGATAAAAACAGCAAAGTATACGCTGCAAGGGGAACGGTAGCGGGGCCCCCCCTGCAAGTGGGGGGGGTTAATGCAAAACGTTTCGGGCGGCACGGGGGGGCCGCCGCCCCGGCCCCATAGAAAAGGGCAGTTAGGCGCGTCCCCGCCGAAAAATAATTATGCACTTTCCCCCCCCGCGGGCGGATTTGCCAGCGGGAGGAGGAACGGTTTCCACTTTCTTATGAAGCAGTGGATTCCCGAATTTACAGGACGGTTGCGCCGTACTGAAGCCAATCCGGGCGCGGAGTTCCCGCCAATCCGTGCCAAAAAGCCGGGGAACGGCCCCTTAAGTGCCCCCTTATCATAGCACTACTGAAAGCATCTAAAAATCGGGTTATAATAAGATAAAAACCAATTACAAAAAAAATTTAAAGAGAAAAAATTTTCCCTGCTATCCTGGGTAGGGCACGCGCCGCAGATAATCCAGGTCGCTTACGGGAAAGAAAAAAATACGTATTTCCGGTGGGGGGGCCCTGGAAAGGGATGAAGCGAACCCTGGAGAGGAAAAATTTTGCGCCATGCCGCCGACCTGGTAAGCAGAAACAACAAAAAACAAAAACAAAAGTTTGGATAGCCAAACATCGACAAAATAATGAAGTTGGAAAAAAATTTATATGTGTCGAGGATGCAACGTCCCCCTAAATAACAAAGAGATTCTCTTTTTGACATTGAGACCCTGCGGTGGGGGTGGTGTTTAGCATATAATCCGTGCGTTCCTGTTACGCGGGAACCACTTGTCATCCCCTTGATCCCTACAAACTTTTAAATTTTGCTCGTATTTTAACTACGCAGTCTGAATTATGTTGCTGTAGAATGTCTGTAGACCAGATTTTATTTCATCGTAGATTGGTGATATCATTTAATGTTCCAAAAATCTGATCTTGACTTTCTGGTGGGTGCTGCCGAGTATTGAAAAACCCTCTATTTTTAATTACTCAGATTTTCGAGTCCGAAACGAAACCCTGAATGGTTTTTTCCCAATAGATTTTTGGGGAATTTACACATACCCCCATAAATCACCCCAAGATCTATGGGGGAAAAACCATACAGGGTTTCGCCGGATCTTGAAACATCTGAACTTTTAAAAACAGAGGTACACTCCCTACAAACAATTTTGGAAGTACATAATGCGAAATAGATAAAAAAATTTTGGGGGGCATATGTTAAAAAAGCTGGGGGAAAAAAAAGGGGGAGGAAAGGGGAAAAAAGAGTGGTAACAAATCAATACATTGAAACCTAAAGGCCTAAATGAAGCTTTTCTTTTTCGGCATTTTTTTGTCTTGCTGATTCCCTATATAAAGATTATTGAAGAAACAGATAATGGATTAAGTACGGTAAAAGTGGATATAAGCACGTTGAATATAGATTGGAAGCTCAGATTCATATATGTTTTTTTTTTTTTTCCCCCTTCCTTTCCTTTCCCCCCTTGCCCCCCCTTCCCCCCCCCCCCCCTCTCCCCCTTGCCTCTACTTTTTTTTCCCTTTTTTTCCCCTGGGCCCTTAATGAACGATATTCATCACTGGGGGCCCACGGTTTTCTTTTTAAAAAAAATTTTTAAAGGAAGTATTAAATTGCTTTTGCAAGGGACTATTTATGTATTATCTGTATGTAGAGATTTATTGTTTCTGCTCCCGGCGCTGATTTAGTGCAAGGGGATGCAACTAGATCAAGGAATTTAAAGAAGGAGTTTTGCATCCCCCATTTTTTTTTGCACGCCCCCTTTTAAACATGGGGGATTAAATGGCTAGTTGAGCGTAGGAGAAATCTCAAGGGGGGAATTGTGACCCAAACGTGGGAGGGGGGAGGCTAGCTAAAGCCCCAGTTTAAAAAAATAATATGAATATTTACTTAAAAAAAGTTTATGAATAAGTCTTGAGACATACTATTATTTTTAAGGGGCCTGCACCTATTGGGAATAATATCATAAAAAATATTAGAAAGGCTTTATGGAAAAATAATATGACAGTGTCTATTGTAAGTGAAGTTTAATTCCCAATGAAATCATTAGATATTGAAAGAAGGGGTTATGGGAAATTGAAAAAGAGGGATGTGCGGTTTTTTCACCTTAGTCTGCTTAGTTTTTCTGGGGTGAGGCCACGCAGTTGCAATTAATATGAAAAGAAGGAGAGGAAGCCCTCACATCAGGCTCAGTTGCTTTTTGGTGTAGTGTTTTGGGCACGGGCATACGGTAAGAAGGGCCAAGCCCGTTAGGGATGGCGAATTTGACTGAAGGTTTTGGGTATAAGGGCAGGGGTGGCAGTTTCAGCAGGATATTTTTAATTTGCGTCCGGAAAGGGGGGGGTTTTTAGGGGGGGATTCTTAGGCTAATTGGGGGCACCTAAGGGGGTTTTACCTAACAGAATAAAAGAAAGTGAGCCTCAGCCACAGTGATTGGGATCCAAAAACCTTTGAAAAGCCAGGTTTAAACCCAAACATTCGGGGGGTCAGATATACGTTTTAAATTGTAAAAATCTCCCCCTCGTCTAAAGTGTCACCTGTGCAGCGTGCCCACAACGCCTTATTTGTTCTGTTCTATAGATTAGGACGACTGCCCAAGTATTGGTTTGGGATCCCTTTACGGGATAAAAAATATAGAAAAGAAAATAAGGCTCCCCGTTATTGGGTTCCCCCAGACTTTGATAATAAAAAAAGGGAGTTTTTCCCCTCTTTCAGAAAAAGGGTTTTAAATGATGAGGTTAGAATCATTTTTTTTAAATGTGTGTATAGGGGTTTAAGAGTTAGATAAATAAAGTTACGTTTTATTTTTAACAGATAGAGAACTGATAAGTTTAATTTCCTAGGGAAAAAATAGTAAATATATGTAAAAAAGTCACTCTTTTGTTCTCTTGCGAATTCCCAATTTTTTGGAGATTATGTGACAAACTTGAAAAAGACACCTGCAATAAGAGTCTTTTTTTGTTTTTTATATTCTCAATTTGTTGTTTTCAAACTCTATAATCAATTTTATAAGATTAATGGAACAATCTGTCAGAACCTGGTTCCACCTTTCCATAAACTCTTGTGTATATACAAAAGTGGGATTTTTTCGTATACAGAGTCCTCTAGATATGATGTTCTTTTCCAGATACATTTTAAGTGTATTTCGATCCCCCCAAACTTAATTTTTGTTTGGGCCCTTTTTCCAAGGTTTCCTAAATGATTTTTTAAATCCCCCTTTTCTTTGGGTAAAATCACCCCTCCAAAAATTTAAAATTTTTTAATTTCTCTGTCCATATTAAATCTTATTTCGGGGGAGACACAATGTTCACTTTTAGTGTAAAGCTTTAAAACATATTCACCCTCTGCACTTATAGTATATAGTGGGATGCCTATATCAGCGTAAATTTTCTTGCTGGTGTAGCCTTGATAGACGGATTCGACTGAAGCAATATAAGTAACACAAAGAAAGGCTGTGGCTCACCTTAATTGCAGTTAGAGACACCTGGTCACTCCCATGGTAGCTTCTCCTATAACTTTTGGCTGGAATCTCTGTCCACAGTCCTGGGGCCATTTAATAAACAAAAAAAAGGGGTTCCCGGGTTTTGGAAAATGTAAAGGGATAATTCCTTTTTTAATTATCCATTGTACATT
This sequence comes from Phyllomedusa bahiana, assembly GCA_025379985.1. Lineage (NCBI taxonomy): Eukaryota > Metazoa > Chordata > Amphibia > Anura > Hylidae > Phyllomedusa > Phyllomedusa bahiana. Next base: position 380 of record JAODAL010076527.1, on the reverse strand, counting down.
TGGGTGATCCAGAGGAGTATTTGAGAATGTCATTTCAGATAAATCAAAGTAAACTTTTGGTAAAAAAAACAACCTCATGTTTGGAGGAAAAGAATGTATTCTCAAAAAAAACACCATACCTATGGAAACATGGGGGCAACATCATCTTTGGGGCCACTTCTTTGACCGGACGATCCCTGTACAGAAAAAAATGGGGCATGTTTGTGAGATTCTGACAAAACCTCCTTCCACAGCAAGGGGGATTTGGGGAGAACGTGGGGTTTTTCAGCATGACTGACCCCAAAACACCGCAGGGGGAATGAAGAGTGGCTTCTAAGAAAAAATTTTAAAAGGGCCTGGGGTGCCTAGTGGTTCCAGATCCAACCCATAGAAAACCTTTG
>JAODAL010076526.1:0-13594 GCA_025379985.1 Phyllomedusa bahiana | reverse complement strand
CCGTTTCCCCTTTTACCCCCTGCTAAGGTGCGTAGGAGATCCCATCGCTTGCACACTTGTCCTGCAATAAATAACAATCTCCTTTTACCCCCTGCATAAGGTCGAAAAGGGGGAGCCATCGCTTGTACACTTGTCCTGCAAACAATAACCGCTCTCCTTTTACTCCCTGCATAAGGTGCAGTAGGAGATTCCATCGCTTGTACACTTGCCCTTCAATAAAAAAACCGCTCTCCTTTTACCCCCTGCTTTAGGTGCACTAGGAGATGCCTTCACTTGTACACTTGTCCTGCAATACAACACCGCTCTCCTTTTAATCCTGCATAAGGTGCACTAGGAGATGCCATCACTTGTCACACTTGCCTTCAATACAACAAACTGCTCTCCTTTTACTCCCTGTTTAAGGTTGCAGTAGGAGTTTGCCATCGCTTGTACACTTGTCCTTCAATTACAACAACTGCTCTCCTTTTTACTCCCTGTATAAGGTGCAGTAGGAGATGCCATCGCTTGTACACTTGTCCGGGCAATACAATAACTGTCTCCTTTTTACTCCCTGCATAAGGTGCAGTAGGAGTGCCATCATTTTGTACACTTGTCCTTCAATACAATAACCGCTCTCCTTTTACCCCCTGTTTAAGGTGCATTTGGAGATGCCATCGCTTGTACACTTGTCCTGCAATACAATATGCTCTCCATTTTATTTCCCTGTTAAGGTGCACTAGGAGATGCCATCACTTGTACACTTGCCCTGCAATACAATTAACCGCTCTCCTTTTACCCCCTGCATAAGGTGCAGTAGGAGATGCCATCGCTTGTAAACTTGTCCTGAAATTTACAATAACCGATCTCCTTTTACCTCCTGTATAAGGTGCATTTAGGAAATGCCATCGCTTGCACACTTGTCCTGCAATACAATAACTGCTCTCCTTTTACTCCCTGCATAAGGTGCACTAGGAGATGCCATCACTTTGTTCACTTGTCCTCCCAATACAATAACCAATCTCCTTTTACACCCTGCATTATGTGCAGTAAGACAGAAGACCTGGGGGCAGGGCCGGGACAAGGCATTTTGGTGCCCTAGGCGAGTACAGCCAATGGCGCCCCCCCCCCTCGCTCTCAAAAAAATACCCCCCCCCCCCCCCACACAACACACCACACACACACACTAATTCCTCTCACCCCTGCGCCAAGGCCCTGTCACTAATTTTCTGCAATTCCACATAGCTCCCGTCCATCTCCTCAGCAGTCACTGCAACAATGAAAATTCAGCCCTGAAAAATTTTTGCATTTTCAAATCGCTACCCCTCCGTAGACAGTGTAATACCCCTAAATAACAGTCACAAAATTTAATCCACCGATACATGGAGCAATCTACAGAAGAATGATTGTTACTAAAAACACTCCTACAAAACCAAGACCAAAACTATTACTACTAAGGCTCAAATAATCCTGCCAGACCCGTACCGAACGCAACCAACCACACACGGCTTGTTTAAACATATACCACCGCCATACAGGACCATATAGTGGTAGATACTAGTTGTATGTAGTGCTCTGCAGAAATATAAGTGATTCACTGCAGTTACATTTAGTGACTCACGGAGACATCATTTCTGATCAGCGTGTTCATTTCCCTTTTTCTTCTCCATCCGGTTCACACCTTCTCGCTGATTTCTCCCGGCTAATACTCGTCCCTGCAGATTTGGACACAAATATCTTAGATTCCTCACATTTCCAGTAACTCCTTAATTATAGGTATATAAGTCCCCTTAGTCAGACAGGTATATAGATATGCCCTCTCAGTCAGGCAGGTATATAGATATTGTCTCTCAGTCAGGCAGGTATATAGATATTGTCCCCTTAGACAGGTAGGTATATAAATATGGGGGCACTCAGGCAGGTATATAGTAGGGGTCAGGCAAATATATAGCTGGGGGTTTTCAGGCAGGCGTATGGGGGTTTCAGGCAGGCGTTTGGGGCCACAGGCATGGGTATAGGGGCCACAGGCAGGCGTATAAGGCCACAGGCAGGGGGTAATAGGGGCCACAGGCAGGCTTTATGGGGGCCACAGGCAGCCGTAAGGGGCTCAGGCAGGCGTTACAGGGGCTAGGCAGGCGTATGGGACCAAGGCAGGCGTATGGGGGCCAAGGCAAAGGCGTATGGGGGCCACAGGCAGGCGTATGGGGGCCCAAACAGGCAGGCGTATAGGGGCCACAGGCAGGCGTTGGGGGCTCAGGCAGGCGTATAGGGGCCACAGGCAGGGGGTAAAAGGGGCCACGGGCCCAGGCTTTTATAGGGGCCCAAACAGGCATGCGTATTGGGGCCACAGGCAGGCGTATTGGGTCTCAGGCTGTCGTATAGGGGCCACAGGCAGGCGTATAGGGGCCACAGGCAGGCGTATGGGGGCTCAGGCAGGCGTATGGGGGCTCAGGCAGGCGTATGGGGGCTCAGGCAGGCGTATGGGGGCCACAGGCAGGCATATAGGGGCCACAGGCAGCCGTATGGGGGCTCAGGCAGGCATATAGGGGCCAAAGGCAGGCGTATGGTGGCTCAGGCAGGCTTATGGGGGCACCAAGCAGGCACTATAAGGGGGCCGCAGGCAGGTATTATAGGGGGCCGCAGGCAGGATATAGGGGGCCACAGGCAGGCATAAGGGGGCCCCAGGCCGGCGTATGGGGGCCACAGGCAGATTTAGGGGGCCACGGGCAGGCATTATAGGGGGCCGATCTGGCATTATAGGGGGCCGCAGGCAGGCATTATAGGGGGCCACAGGCAGAATATAGGGGGCCACAGGCAGGCATTATAGAGGGCCGCAGGCAGGCGTATGGGGGCCACAGGCAGAATATAGGGGGCCACAGGCAGGCATTATAGGGGGCCGCAGGCAGGCATTATAGGGGGCCGCAGGCAGGCATTATGGGGGCCGCAGGCAGGCGTAGGGGGGCTGCAGGCAGAATATAGGGGGCCACAGGCAGGATATAGGGGGCCACAGGCAGGCATTATAGGGGGCCGCAGGCAGGCATTATGGGGGCCGCAGGCAGGATATAGGGGGCCACAGGCAGGCATTATAGGGGGCCGCAGGCGGGATATAGGGGGCCACAGGCAGGCATTATAGGCGGCCACAGGCAGGCATTTGGGGGGCCGCAGGCAGGCATTTTCGGGGCCGCAGGCAGAATATAGGGGGCCGCAGGCAGGCATTATAGGGGGCCGATGGCAGAATAAAGGGGGCCCAAAAGGGCCCAGAATATAGGGGGCCACAGGCAGGCAGGCTTTAAATGGGGGCCTCAGGCAGGCATTATAGATGGCCGCAGGCAGGCATTATAGGGGGCCACAGGCAGGCATTATGGGGGCCGCAGGCAGAATATAGGGGGCCACAGGCTGGCATTATAGGGGGCCGCAGGCAGGCATTATAGGGGGCCGCAGGCAGGCATTATAGGGGGCGCAGGCGGGCTTTTATGGGGGCCGCAGGCAGGCATTATTAGGGGGCCGCAGGCAGGCATTATGGGCCCGCAGGCAGGCTTTTATGGGGGCCGCAGGCAGAATATAGGGGCCAACAAGGCAGGCATTATAGGGGCCGCAGGCATTATAGGGGGCAGCAGGCAGGCATTATAGGGGGGCCGCAGGGGGATATAGGGGGCCGCAGGCAGGCACTATTGGGGGCGCAGGCAGGAAATTATGGGGGCCACGGCAGGAATTATGGGGGCCACAGGCAGGATTTAGGGGTCCACAGGCAGGCATTATAGGGGGCCCAGGCAGGCATTATGGGGGCCGCATGGCGGCATTATGGGGGCCGCAGGCCGGCATTATAGGGGCCGCAGGCAGGCGATATAGGGGGCCACAGGCGGGATATAGGGGGCCACAGGCGGGATATAGGGGGCCACAGGCAGGCGTATGGGGGGCCAACAGGCAGAATATAGGGGGGCCAACAGGCAGGCACTTAAAAAACAACAACTTTTAATACTTACCCAATTTCCCGGGGCACTTCCCTCTCTTAAAGCCGGCGCCCCTCCGGAAAGTCCTCCTGGGCCGCACGGCCTTATGACGCGTTGTGCGCCCGAGGGAAGGCAGCGTCGCGATAAACATCACGTCAATTGCGACGCTGCCGGCTGAGGCGCACGGGGCCGCGGCGGGTCCTCAGCGCTATGGGACCCGGCGGCCCCGCTTGTGTCGGCCCGGGCAGCTCACGAGGATCCAGCGATCCCCCGGGGGGAGCGGGCCCGACACTGTCTGCGGAGCGGGGGGGCGCTTGCTCTCTGCTCCACAGAAGCGGTCAAAAGAGACCGCCGGCGGGTTCAGGCCCATGGCAAGGCGGCCCGGAGCCCTGCGAGGGTCGGGGGCCCTGACGGGCGCCCCCTTTGGGATAGGCTGAGGTAGGCGCCCTAGGCGGTCGCCTACCTTGGCCTACCCGTCGTCCCGGCCCTGCCTGGGGGCCTTAGTTACTTGCCAGAACAACCATATGCATTATGTCATGAGCGTTGGGGGCATATGGGTGACAGAAGAGGATACGCACTTCCATATTACCCGCTTAGATACAGCAATTGCAATACTAGCCATTGGGTGTTAAAGTAACATATGGCTATGTTATTTCTTAAAAAAAATTATATTAATTATACTGTGGCTTTTTTTACATACTGGTGTGAACTGGTAACTTACTTAAGGTGCAGTTTCTTTTATCATTCAGTTTGTTCCCTTACTGGAGGGGTGTGTGAACTTTTGCTCATTAGTTATCTCACCTGTTATATCTTTCTTTGTGTTGCCTCCTCTGGGTTCAGTCTTTAGTCCAGCCCTGAGCTGTAAAATATGGCCTTGCGGTTGTGTTTTAATGTGTTTCTTAGCAGAAAAAAAATGCAGACAAAATAGCACTGAAAATTCTGCAAAAGACTAAATTTATTTTTTTTTAAAAAAAGTGCCAACACAGCCCCAAAGTTTTATATACTGAACATTAAAAAAAAATAAAATAGTCAATTTGCAAAACGACTACACTGAGTGCATGCAGGAACATATGTTCCAGAACCACTACATGTAAATCATTTATATTAACACTTCTGCTCTATGTCATACCTCTAGTGGCTGGGCATGATAGTGATCTGTAGCATCCTTCAGTTCTGCCGCTTCCTTCATGAGTCGCTTCACGGCTGAAAACAAACCAAAGTAAACAATTCATAATCTGCAGAAATATTAAGACTGCTTGTTTTCATGCATAACTTACAAAGAATGCAAGGAATTTATAAACATAGGGCAAGTGTCATACTGATTAAAGAGAAAGGGATCTACTAGGGTCCTATCAGGCATACCCCACCCACCTGACATGGGCATAGAGAAACGCAAAATGCCACACTAGGGGGGACAGTTTCCAAGGCAACCAATCTGATGCCCAGCAGTTCCCATGAATTTGAAGAGAAACCTGTATATGATACATACTTAGTTGCCAGGGCAACTGTTTTGACACCATCTCCCCAGCATTTATGTCTCTTCTTTCCTGCATGACGCCTCTTGGGACGTTTTCAGACGCCAGAAAAAGCTTCTATTGTTTTTTAAAATGCAAAAAATTAATAAACTTGTATACTTTAATATCCTGGACAGTCGAAGCTTCTACTGCAAACTGTCAGAGTCCAAGCATGGCCTCCGGTGGCAGAGAGTACAAGGATGGCCTCCGGTGGCAGAGAGTACAAGGATGTGGTCTATTGTAAGCCATTTCCTACAAAAGAAGCACCTCCGCAATGTATTCTCTTCCCCTCTGAGGACTAATGGATCTACAAAGGATTTAAGGTCCAACTTCACTAGAGCAACACTCACAGAGAATCTTTTCTGGCATCAGTAACCCCTTTAAGTCTTTCACCAATTACCCCCCTCTTGGATAGTAGACATGCGAGTGGTTGTTTACCAGTATTTTGCACTTAAGCAATCTTCTTTGTATGGTACTGTGGTTTTTCTGCATACTGGTGTGAACTGGTTCTTATTCAATGTGTTGCTTTTTACTAAGCAATGCCCCCCCCCCTCTCCCTCCCCTCATGGACAGGTGTGTGATCAATTGTTTATCAGTATAATGCACCTGTTAAATTTCTTCCATGCAGCACTGGGGCTTTTATTGCCTCCTAACTGGGAATGTTTTTTTTGTCTTGCCATGGAGCTGTGAATAATATGACCCGTTTGTCTGTGAAATTAAGTAAATAATGTCCCAATTTTATTTGAATGTTTGCAAATTGCTAGTAAAGATAGTGTAAGGACTAACAATTTCAATAAGGGACCTTGACAAGGGTTGTGAACATGCGTATATATTGGCTGATATATCAACTAATACCTCATGTCTGATATTTGTCCCGTATATTTGGTTTGCCTGTAACACTTTGGGAGCAGGAGGTATCAGTTGTTGTGCTGGGCACTTGGTATATGTGGGAAACCAGCTCAATCGAATTATAAGGGTTTCTCAATTGGTTGTAAGCCAGCATGGTGCACTACATGTAAAACCCTATAAAATGGCCTAATTTTATGCGATTATAATACTAGCAATACTCCCTCATGGATAGTGGGCGTTGAGTGGGGTTTCTCATCAGTATTTTTGCACTTGAACAACCTCCCATGTATTGTACTGTGGCTTTTTCTCCTACTGGTGTGAACTGGTATTTATCCAAGGTACAGTTATTATAAATAAGGAATTGCCCCCATCATGGATAGGTGCGGGAAATTGACCTGTGTAACTTCTCCCAGGTAGCACTTGGGTTTTATTGCCTCCTACTGGGAATGTTTTCCTGTCCAGCCACTGTGGGTGCGGGTATTGCCATGTGTCCATGATTTTAAAAGGGGGTTTTGCCCACGATGCAATGTTGACGTGGGATCCTCCAAAATGGGTTTTTAAAACACTTTTCTAAATATATGCGATTACAAAAATTGCAGTCTGGGGAGAGCTACAGCCTTCCTTACATGCCCTTGGTTACTTTTAAAGTTTTGTATTAGATACGGCTGACAAGAAGCTGCTGGATGGGCTTGCGCAGAGAGAGATTCTTATCTGATGAGACTGAGCTGCAGAAGTTTAAGGCACCGGGTAGCAATATGTTTTTTTTTTGTATACAGAATAAAATTTGTTGTAGTGTGATTAGGATCCCGGGTTTTATCTGTGACGGGGAAAACATGAAGGAGCTTTCAAGCTGTGGGGAGAAAAAAATTTGTTGTAATTTTGTTTTACAGAATCCAAAAGTTCCCATTTTTGTTATTTCAGTGAAAAGTAAACACGATCCCTTATGAAACCCTTGTGCTTGGCTGTGTGGGGGCTCTCTCTTTTAGCTCGGGATTTGTTTAATTGCTTCTTAGAAAGAAAAGGGCCCTCCTTGGAAAAAAACCCCCTTTAAGTAGTCTTATGCAATTTTTTCAATGGCTCCACCCCAACACTATAGATATTTGAAATTTTGTAGGTCCCAATGTGCAGGGAAATTTGGGGGGAAAGAACATGAGGGCCCAAGAAAAAGGGGGCCCCGTATGAACTAAAAAGTATGTTAAACAGGCATTTTTTGCGAGGCGAAATTAAAGGGGTTTTAATTGCGTGAAATTTTTGCCCTAATTATGGAAATTACACCGGAGCTATGATTACCTGCCGCCCCTTCCCCCGGGAATGGATTTTAGGGTCAGGGGGGAGCGAAACCCCCCAGAAGCACGTACTGACCTGCGCGTACTTCTGAAGCAACAGGCTTTTATAGCGGTTTACAAAATCGTGTTTGTTTTACGCTGTGTGAACATCCCCAAAAAACAAGCCCACTGTTTCATTTTATTTCTGCTTTTTAAAGGGAAAAAAAATAAAAACTACACCATAGGCAACTTTTGATGTGGAGGGTTTTGTTTTTCTTTACATTTAATGATTCCCCTTTTAATTTTTTAAAGTTTAACAATGAGTCAATGTCAAAAACCTTTAACTAAATTGAATAGTTCTGAATACATGTGAGGGTGGAGGGCAGGCAGCAAAGTCATCTTTAATGAAAGGGGACTCTCTATAAACAGAATGCTTGTTATCCAGCAATGATGCAACCAATCACTTCTGTACCTGCAAATGTTTTTCTTATTAGGGAACCTGTTAGGTGGTTTACGCTGCCCTATCTGAGAACAGGTTTGTGAAAAGGGGGGAGAAAAAGGGGCTGAACTAGGGAAATTTCATAGGGTTAAATGTTTGAGCCAAAATTTCTGAGTCAAAAAAAGAGAAAATCTGTTAGGTATGTTCACACGGCTTAAAATGGGACGTATTTCGTCCGTAATTCGCGCCGGTGTTTTGAAATTTTGTGCAAATTTTCGGCGGGGAAATAGCCCCCAAAGTAAATTAAAGGAAAATTCCACAGTTCTCATAGAAAAAACTATGGATTCTGTTCCTCTCCGCGTCGGCGAATAAGGCGGGGGGGAGATTAGAGACTTTGTCTTTTTTAGGCCGTTTACGGCCAATAGTAATGTTTGTTAGGGCCCCCGGCGAGGTGTGGCCCCCCCCCCCCCCCCAGGGGTTTAATTGCGGGGGTAATTCCCGCCCCCCCAAAATAAGTTTTGTAAAACCCCCGTTAAAGTGAAAGGGAAAGCCTTAAACCCCCCCAAAAATTTAGAGTGACGGGACAGCTTTGTAACCCCAATGTTAAGATATTTTCCAAAACTGCGTATTTGCAGGGTTTGGAAATTCCAGTGTTTAAATTTTTGTGCTGCAATCCCCGTAACGTAACAATCTAAAACAAGCCTTTCAACCCTTTTTCCTTAGGGTTATGAAAAACAAAAGCGTAATTGGGGGTGCGTTCAGTTTGTGCCGTAAAAAGCCGGGTTTTTTGGGGAGTCGCAACCCCCAAAGGGAAAACGGGGGGGCCGGCGGCCCCGCCTGCCCCCCAAAGGGGTTAAAATTACCCGGGGGCGCGAAAATGGCAAGAAATTTGACTTTTTTTTTCCCCCCGTGCGTACAATTCAAACTTTATTGAAAATGCGCGGGGGGAAAAATGGTTTTAATCCAAAATTTTCCTTTAAGAAACTATGGTTTACCGTAATTGCGGCGCACACCCCTCCCCGCTTTTTAAAGGCAAATGCGGCAAAATGGGGCGACGAAAATTAGCCTTTTCTACATACCCTTTTAAGGAGACAACCCCCAGTTTTTAAATTCGGGAAACCCTGCCCCCAAAAATTATAAAAACTATTTTAAAGGGGGAGCTGGGTTTCTTCCCTGCCATAAAATTTCCTGCTCTCGGTTTTAGTAAAAACAAACGGACATTTTTCCCTTTTAAAGTGTGTTTTAGAAATGTTTGGGAAATTTCTTTATTTTTTTAATGTTTTAATGCCCTTCCGTCTGTCACGGTTTTTGAATTTTGTGCTAAAATTTGTTATTAGTTATTTTTTTGACCGGAAAAATTGGGCAAAAACCAGTAAAAAATTCATTTTACAGTTCCCTTCCATTATGAAGATTAAAGGGAAAAACCCCCTTTGTTTATGTTTTGATGCTTTTAAAGGCCTCTTTTCAAGGCCCTTTTTTGGGGGAAAGGTTTGGGCCGTACTCCCCGGGTTTTGGGCGTAAAAAAAGTATGGTTAATCCGGTCCCGTCTTTACGGAAATTTCCACTGTTCTAATAGAGAACAGTGGAATCCTTTCGTTTCCCTCCCCGCTGGCAAATCCGCCGCGGGAGGGAGAAAGTGACATGAAACATTTTTAAAGGGCGGACGCCCCCAAATAAACAAGGCATTGTTTAGGGGGGGCCGGGGCGGCGGCGCCCCCCCCCGGGGCCCCGGGCCCCCCCCTTATCCGGGCGGATTTGTGAGCAATACGGCTCAAAAAATCCGTGGGGAATAAGCCGTTTTTGAATAGGCCTAACCCCTCTTTAAAGACCCCCTTTAAAATGGGTTCATTTTTTTCCATCTGTTTTAAAAGGGGTCCTTATCCCAAGAATATCCTTTGGTCGTATTGAAAAGGGGATAATCATTTTTTTTCCCATTGTCCCTTGTTTATGTGGAATTGCAAAAAAAATTCTGTTTCCTCATCACATTGGGGAAAATTACTAGGGCTTTTTCACCAAAATTTATGTTTTTTTGGGGGCCAAAAAAACCCACCACATATGTTTTGGGTATCAAAATTTTTTAAATTTTTTTAAGGGGTTTTCCCCAACCCACATTGATTGGCTTTTAACAGGTAGGGAAAGATAAATGAAGTTTTATTACCAAATACATTGTTTTTTTTGATTCTCCCTTTTGTCCTAAATAAAAGAAAAATTTTATCTCCTCTTAGAGCACAAATTTTTCTCGGGTTTTACCGCCAATTACCCCTGCCCCCTATTTATCTATTTTGTGAAGTTCTTTTTCAGTCAGTCCAACCATGATGAGTAAATCCCTGCTGGTTTATCTTTTGAAACAATGTTTTTTTCCCCCTCTTTTTAAGGGAACGGGTTTTAAAACCCTTTGGGCCCTTGGGTCTACCAGAATGCAAAAAAACTAATTTTTGACGGTTATCAAAAACGCTGACCCCCGTTCATCTTGATGCCCATAGACTTTTGGGAAAAAAAAAACTACCTTTTCGTTACACAGGTTTTTTTTTTTCCCAGATTGTTTTTTCTTCCCCCCACCCATTTTTTGGAACATGTTGAAAAAAACCTGAAAAAACCGGAAAAAATTTTTCCGTGGGGTTTCCCTTTTACTTAAATTTTACGACTGACGGAAAAAAAAAAGTTTTAAAAAACCAAACCTTGGTTTTTGTGCAAAACCGTGAAAAAAAACCCAGTGGGTGCATCAGACAAAAAAAGGGGTCGCCCTTTCAAAACAGTTTTTGTCCGTTGCTTTGTGGATTCCCCTTTGAGTCTGTAGCATTGAACATGCTTTTTAAAAAACCCCGCATTTAAATGTCACTTTTAAAAAAATCGCAGGGTCTTATCCCAAATTTCATGCTTTTAGAAACCCCCACACCCTTTCCCAAAGAAGTGTATTTTGGCTTTGGCTCGGGTGAAATTTGCATGGCAAAACCCCCCCCCCTTTTAAAGGGGGAGCCCTTACTACTTTGGTTAATTTACCTCGGGCCCTGTTTTTTTGGTTTCATTCTGAATTAAGGGGCGTTTTAGGGTTCCCTCCCTAGGCTGTTGTAGAAGGGGTTCTTTTGGTTTTAAAGCGGACCAGTGCTGGCAAAAAAATCGGAAAGAGATTGAAAGGTTGTAGCTTTTAGCGACTGAGGAGCTAATGCAACCCATAAAATTGGGGGATATTCAAAATTTGGTGGGAAAAACGGGTTAAAAGGGCATATATTTAAAAATGGACTTGTTTTTTGGGAAAGATCTTTAAAAAAAAGAATTCTTGGTAGTGAAAAAACCCCTTTTAAGGCTTGGTTCGAATCTATGTTGGGGTTTGTTTAAAGCTTCTGATGTAGATTTCCATAAAAAAAGACGTTAAAGGATTACGTTTAAAGCAAAAAGGGCCCAAACCCCTATTGTAGTCAAGGGGGTGGCGGTCGGCTCCATTGGTTTTTGGGGTTTGTCTTGTCAACTTAGGGGGGTAGGGCCCTTATGTAATATTTTTGCCCCTAACTTTTTAAGTGGTATAACATCGGGCCCAACAGTTTTAAAAAATGCACCAGATTTTTTCATCCCAGCATGAGCCAAAAAAAATTTTAAATAAAATTGGAACTTTTTATTAAAAAGTTTTCTTTTAAGGCCCTTTTTTACAGGGCTTAAAAATTGGACGTTTTTTAATTTCCGAAATTTTCGCGCGTGCTGGCCAAATTACGGCTGGAATACGCCCCGTATTTCGGAAATTAAAGTTCTCATGGGAAAAACTTTGGATTAGGGTTTTCCCTTCCTCCCTCCCTTCAGGGGAATCCGCCCCCCGGGGGGGGATTAAATTGGTTTTTGTGTTTAAAATGCGGTTTTCAGCCCCAAAATTGGTAAGGGAAAAAAGCTTTGGGCCGGGAGGTGCCGCCCCCCCCCCTCCCGCCCCCCAAAACCAACGGTGAAATTTGCGGGGGTAATTCGCCCTGAAAAATACACCATGTGAAATACCCAAAAAGGGGTTCCATGGTATTTTTGGCTTGCCCCGTAAATATTCGGTTATGCTGTTGAAATAACATGTTTTCCCCGCGATAATACGCCACTTTGGGGCCCATGGAGTTTGCCCCTATTCTTGTATTTCTAGGCGTAAGGCCCACAAATTTGTGTCAATTTTTTACGACATTACGTGGTGCAAAAAAAATAGGGCCATAAAATTTTGTCATCGTTGGTAACATGATTTTCATGTGCTCTGGTGCGTCGGGAAAATGGTTTTTTAGGTTTTTGCAGTGCGTTTTTCAGGAAAATACACTTGTAAACCCCCCTTAATCTTAACGGTTTTGTAAATCTACTCTGCCTTATAACGGGTTTGAGAAGTAAACAGAAAAAAAGTGTGATGCTTAGCAGGTCATCAGTTATTGTTTCCTCATGGAGTGAGAAATTTTAAAAGTCAAAACATGTGGATTTCTATTCAGCAGCACAAGTCCAAGGCGGGAAAATATTTCCAATAAAGAAATGTCATTTATAAGTCTTGGGCCTCAATTATATAAACTTACAGAAGAGTGCTTGTAAAACCCCTGCAACCGGTCAGTTTTTTGCCCCTTTTTTGCTTGGAAAAATGGGAAAACTGGTCCCATTGGTTGCTATGGGCAAACAAGTACGTTTTGCTTGTTTTCGAAATGCGGCCTATTGGTTTCTCAGTCTTTGAACGAAATAGCAGTGGCAAACAAAAAATGGCAGTCCATTTATTTTAACACTGCAGATGCCGATATGAAATACTTTATGTGCTTTACTGGGGACTGCCAAGATAACTGCTGCATGGACTGGCACGGGGTTAGAAAAAGGGGGGGCATAAACAGTTACGTAGGGGCAGTTTGCAATAGAAAAAAGATCAAATTGGCTATGTTCACAGGCTTATTTGGGGTTTTGGGAACAGGGGGGCAAAACGGGGGGGGGGAGCGGGGCGGCACCCACCGGGCCCTGGACTACATTACTGGGAGGGGGTATACACCGTTGTAAATGACATGTATTTCTCCCCCCGCGGGGGATTCACCCGGGGCAGGGGGAGGAGACGTAATCATAGTTCTTATGGAAAAAGTGGATTACCGTAATGATGGAACCCTATTCAGCTGTAATTTGGTACTACGGGAGTAATTCGGACTGAAAATAATCCCTTTTTGGTGTGAAATAGCCTTAGGGGGCAGAGTTTCGTTTAAGGACAGCATGGAATTACAAAACAAGGGGACACATTTTTGCCCCTTCCTCCCGTGATTTGGCGGTGTGTTGCCCATGAAGGAAGTATGTCTGAGTGGCTTGGTGGGTATCTAAGACTTCGGTAGGTGTTTACAGACCGAGTCTTTGGCGTTTTGGGGAAAGGTGGCGTGTTTTTGAAACTGCATTTGCGAACGGTTTGCCTGCGCTCTGGTGAAAGTGTATGACATTAACAAAAGGCACCATTGTAAATAAAGCAAAATGGAAACAGAAGGCTCGGGGCCCTGTGAAAAGGGAAGGTTACAGTGATAGCTCACCACCCAAAATTTTAACAGGAGACTAACAAAATTCGTCTAAAAAAACAATTCGCAAACCCCACTGCATATTGAAGTAGATGGATGGTATGAAACTTGTTTGTTTAACAAA
>JAODAL010076525.1:0-13595 GCA_025379985.1 Phyllomedusa bahiana | reverse complement strand
TGGGTGACCGCCCCTTCAAAAAGCCACACCACCCCACCTAACTGCAAAATGGCTTTGGGAAAAAGCCAGTAGATGTCTTTGCCAGGTAGTACCCCCCCCAAAACCGGTAGTGCCCCTTCAGGCAGGTAGATGCCCCCCTTTGTACCCCAGGTAGTTGCCCCCTTGTAGTCTGGTAGTTGCCCCTTTAAAAGCCAGGTAGTTGCCCCTTTGTGTCAGGTAGTTGCCCCTTTGTTAGCCAGGGTTCCCCCCTTTGAAACCAGGTGTTGCCCCCTTTAGAAGCCAAGTAGTTGCCCTTTAATAGCCGGGTAGGTGTTTCCCCTTTAGAAGCCAGGTAGTTCCCCCTTTAGAAGCAGGTGTTGCCCCCTTTGAACCCAGGTATTTAGTTGCCCCCTTTTTTTAGCCAGGTAGGATTTGCCCCCTTTGTAGCCGGTAGTGCCCCTTTAGTAGCCCAGGTAGGAGTTGCCCCCTTAGAAGCAGGTAGGTAGTGCCCCCTTTGTTACCCGGTAGACCCCCCATGTAGCTAATAAAAATAAAATAATAAAATCCACTACCTCACCAGGCCCCTGCAGTCGGACATCTCGTCTCCTCAGAACGCAGGGGAAGTGAGTGCAGCCCGCGTCCCCCCCCCTTGCCCCGTGCCTGTATTTTCGGCGCCACACCGGGTGTCATACAGGGGGGGGGGGGCGTCCCTCCTCCCCTCCCTGCACAGCAAGACTCCGGGGGGTGAAGCGGCCGCTGGGCGTTTCACCCGCCTGTGGGAGGGCCCGGGGGCACAAGAGTAGGAAACCAGGCTACTCTTGCGCCGCATTTTAATTTAAAAAAGGGAGGAATGAAAATCTGCCGGGGGGATGGGAGGGGGGGACCCAATTAGCAGGACCCCCCCGCCAAACGGGAGGTTGGCATGTATTTTCTTAAGTTGAACAGGTACATTATTAAATTTTAAATCCAGCACAAAAGGTTTTTTTTTTTTTTTTTTTTTGATTGTGAAAGGGGAAAGGGGTTTTACATTTGTTTAGCTTTCCTGTTAAAAAGATTTCCCCTCATTTTCCCCCCTCTTTTTTGGCTGTGGCTGCTGGAACTTGTTCACGCTATTTAAATGAACATGGAAATGCAAGTGCCCGCATGCCCATAAGTTCCGTTTGTAATAGGGGAGGATATAAGTCGGAAAAGGGTAAGTCAGGATGCCTTTTATAGTAAAACATTTGTCTACAAATGGTTTTGGACAGGCTTTTTACTCTTTTAAAGGCAATTTTGGAAACAAAGTTATGGTTCGACCCAAACAGCGATGTTAATTTCTGGTGTTGGGGGGGGGGGGGGTGGGCCCCGGGCGAAAAACAGCAAGCTCTTTTATAAAGAAAATGGGAAAAATTCCCAAAAACTTCGTGTAGACATTGTAGTGGAAAAATTTTTTATTACAGTTTGATTGAAAAATTTCCTGGATATTGGGCAGCCTGAACTTATATTGGTTCACTATTTTAGAAAAACTGCAGGTCTCTTTTTAGCTGCAAAAATCCCCTTTTTTATCTATCATTTCAGATAGGTGTTCATTTTCAATTTTTTCCCCTTTAACTGTGACTGTTGTATATCCACCTTGCAGTTAAATAACAATCCAGCAAAACTTGTGTCGCAAAAAGGTTGTTTGTTGCCAAAAATACCGTTTTTTCGTACGAAAAATCCCCAAATTCGTGTTTTTTGACTTTTTCGCAAGCATTGTTCATTGACGCAGCATTCGTAAACTTTTAAAAAAAGCAATTCTATATCACCCGGGTGAATTGAAAAATGCAAAAATACCGTTTATTATACCAAAACATAACGTTACGTGTTTTTTTGACTTTTGCACACCCGCATTGTTCAATTGACGCGATTACGTAAATCTTAAAAAAGCAATTTATATTCACCCCCAGGTTTAATTGAAGGTGCAAAAAATACGTTTTTTATACCAAAACATAACAGTTAGTGTTTTTTGACTTTTTCGACACCCCGCGTTGTTCTTGCGCGCATCTAAGTAAAACTTAAAACGCAAATTTTATATTCACCACGGTGAATTGAAAGGTGCAAAAAAAAAAAAACCCTTTTTATATCAAAACAAACAGTTAAGTTTTTTTTTTTGAGTTTGCACACCCAGCATTGTTCATTGACGCAGATTAGTAAAACTTTAAAAAAGAATTTTATTCCCCAGGTGAATTGAAAGGTGCAAAAATACCGTTTTTATATCAAAACATAAAAGTTTGTGTTTTTGATTTTTTCACACCCGATTTTTCTTTAGCAGATCTGTAAATCTTAAAACAGAATTCTTATTCCCACAGGTGAATTAAAAAAGGGGCAAAAAAAAACCCTTTATTATACCAAAACATAGCAGTTACGGTTTTTTGACTTTTGCGCACCCAGATTGTTCATTGACGCAGGAAATTTCGTAATCTTTTTAAAAAAGCAATTCTATATTCAAACCCGGTGAATTGAAAGGTGCAAAAAATACCGTTTTTATTATACCAAAATAACAGATACGTGTTTTTTGACTTTTGCCCCGTCCAATTTGTTGATGAACCTTGCAGTTAAATTTTAAACCAGCAATATTGTTTTTATTAAAGGGATTTGAGAAAAGCTGTGATTTGCCGTCTTTTAATAAGGACTTTCCAAAACTATTCCATACCTTTTCTATTTTTTTAAATTTTTGAACATGGAGCGAAATGAGGTGGTAAGCGAGCAAAGAGGGGGGCAGACATGGAGGTGAGGTACGGAGAAAGGTGCTCCTTCCAGTGCTGGCGACAACACGCATGCAGCGGATCGTTTAGTTGCAGGGCCTTAGGCTGTATCGCTGGGTCAGGGCCCCGTGAACTCAGTAACGAAAAAACGTGCCCAAACTGTCCTTCAGGGGTTAAAAGGGAACCCGCATTGCAGTCTTACCTCCTCGTCCCCGCGTCACGGCCACAATGTCGTCATCGCTCATAGCTCCCTCCAAAATGAAGCAGCCCAATGTCAAAAATCGTGTACCCACCTGTGGATAATCCATTGTTGAAGACCTTTTGGGCAAAAAGCGGTTGGGGTCAGAAGGCATGTTAAAAGTCAAAAGGCCAAAAAGGATGATTTTCTCTGCTCTGACGCCCAGTTACTGATGCCATCAGGGAGGTGAAGGAAACGGTCATCGGCCCCCAAAAACCCGGGCGGTCGGCAACGCCTTTTCAGTGCCCCTGCTTGTAGCCCGGCTTCTGGATGCAGAAAAATCAGGACGACCAAGTCACCCGGTTGATGATGTGATGACGAATTGCGGATCCTCCCGGGCTTTTCCCCGGGATTTGCTTGCGGTCTTCTCAGTGGAGGGAGGAAGTGTGGGGTGAGTGTCAAAACGGGTCCCGCCACAAAAAAGGGGGGAGGGGCGGTCGCAGAAGTCCCCTGATTGATTGCAGCCACGGTTAGCGCAAAACCCCGCTCCTCGCTTATCGGCGTAAAAAAAAGGTCCAGGACCTCTTAAAAGCCGGGGCCCCTTCTTTGAGCAAGCCTCTTGATTCCCCCACCCGAGGGCATATGCCCCCTTTCCCCGTAAACGCAAAAAGTAGGGGAAAGAACCTTAAGGGGGTTAAACCCACCAAAAATCATGTTAGTCAAATGCAGGAAGAAAGATTTAAAAAGGGAGGGAACACTTCCCCAAAAAAAAGGCCAGACGACCCCCGGGCCTCCAACCACTGTCACACCCTTGTCTCCCCCTCCTCCTCCCCCGCCCCCCCCCCAAGGGTTTCCCTTTGCGGGCCCTTGTCTCTCAGATTTCATGATCGGGACCCTGATTTCCGCTTCAGCCTCCACCGTCCCCCACCGAGACCCCCCAGCACCCCCGAGCCCCAAATTCCAAACCCCTTTCCTTCAGCCATTTTTGAGGGACCTGCAGGGCCGTACAGCGGACAGTTAGCAGCCGGGCCCTTTGTTTTTCGGGGTTTGGGAGCGGGAAGAAAGAAAAACATTTTAAACCCCAAAAACACCCCAAACCCAAAAGCCTGAATGTGGGGCCTTTTGCCAGGCTTTTGGCCTTGGAAATTTTTGCCTTTCCGTCTGGTGGCCACAGATGGGTTTCCCCGGCCCCCCGCCCTTGGCCCTTGCCTCCCCCCAAATACCGGGATCCCGGGGTAGGCATTTCTTTGCCAGAAAAAACCGTCCTCCCCTGGCCGCCACGTGTCATCTAAAATTTCAAGCGAGTTGTCTGCATCGTGCCCGGGAAAAGGGGGCCCCTCTCCCCTGGACACATGGACTAGAAAGCAGGGCCCCAAGGCCGCTTTATCTCTGTGACAGCCCCAATGGGTGAGCTGGGTGGATGAATTCCTGGGGGTGAGGGGGGCCCTTTGGCTCGGGGCACGCTTTCAAAACCGCATGATGGTGCAGGGCTTTTTTCCCCCAAAGGGCCCCTCGGGTTTGGCATCACGGGGCCCAGGGGACACCGGGGCCTTTGTTGAAATTTTAATTGCCTTGGAGACCGCCCTCACACAGGTCAGGAGTGTGGACGGCTTTTTAAGAAAAGGCCCGAGGTGGCTGGGGGGACAAAAAACCTTGTCCCCGGGGAAAGGTGGTGTGCGAAAACGGGCGAAATTGCTGGCCCCCCTTAAGTTTCGGAAAGGTGGAGAACTTTCCTTTTTTCCCCCTGGAAAATGTCTTGTCCTTGTGGGTTCCGGGAAATTTCAAAAGGGTACCGGGTCTGGATGATTTTTTGGAAGAAGGTTTGGGTTTGAGTTCGAAATTTTCCGCCGTTCCCCCCCTTTTTCGTCCCGGGCCTGGCTGCTTTACTCGCGTCAGCTGGCCCCCCCGGGGGGTTCTGGTCCATTTTTGGGACTTTTGGCAACTCGCGGGAATTCCCCCCCAACAGGCCCCAAAGCGTTTGGGGCAGCAGCGCAATCCCAATTACCCCAGTACAAAAGTAACATTCCCTGCAAGAAGCGGTGGGGCCCTCGGGGTTTGTTAAAAACCATCGAGAGGGGGAGGCGGGTTTAAAAGGGAGCTCTGCCCCACCCTTGCCATTTTTTAAAAAGCCCCAAAATTTTCATTTGGGGGACAATGCCCTTGTCACCCTGAGCATTGTGGTGATCTTTTTTTCTGGAACTTTTGTTGGAACTCGGGAAAACAAGGTTCCCAGAGCGGAGGGGGGAAAACCGGACCCCAGATGGGCCCAGGGAGGCCCTTTTCTCCGTCAAATCCACAAGGCCCAAATTTTCCAAAAATTTAAATCGGTTTCTTAGGCGTGGTTCGGGGTCCAGAGTAGTGCAAGGTGGCGCAAAAAGCTCTCGGGGTGATATTCAGGCAAGTCGGGGCGGGTGTTGAACCCTGTGCCGGGGGCAGGGGGAGGAGGAGGAGGGGGAATTTAGCCCACCGATGTTACAAACGCCCCTCCCTTTGGGAAAAGGGGGTTGGCGCGTTTTTTTAGGGGGGAGAAGGAGATGAGGGGAAAAACGTTTGCTAGTGCCCCTCGCCCCTTTGGAAAAAATTGGGAAACCCCAAGGGCTCCCTTTTTTTTCTTTTTTTTTTTTCAACAATTGGAGTCCCTTGGTTTGCTCCATTTCCTCCAACCCCATGATCCTGCTTTTAAAGGGCCCTTTTCAAAATGAACAACAGTTACGGGGGGGGCCCCCCCTGGCCCCCGGTTTAAAAAAACAAAACTCACCCATTTTTTCCACCCACCCATATAGAGGGAAAAAATGAAAGGAAAAAGGAAGACCTTGTAAATTGATCAATGGAGACATCTGTTGCATTGATTCACTTTTCCCCAAAAATTCATGGGGGGGAAAAACTTTCAGCAAATTTGGACAGCGTAGAGTCCCAAAGTAGGCTTTTGGGGCCGGCAGGCGGGAAATGGTTTGGCAAAAAGCCTAATGGGTGCCCTCTGGCAATTTTTTGTTTACCACCTCCCCAAGGCATGAATGCGGGGGCACAATCAACACACGGATCAGTTAAGATCTTTGGGGGGGAGGGGAATATCTGTGAGGTTTTTGCAGGTTTTTTCCGGGACCCAATAGATTTGGGTATCCAAAGGGCGAAGGGGCCCGAGTTGGTTTCATCACCCCAAAATAGAGGTGTTGCCGGCCCAGCACCCAGGCCCATATCTGAGGGGAAACCTTCAGCCGCTGGAGGAGTCATTACAGACAAACGCATCCGGCTTTCCCCAGAAAAATGTGGAGGGTTTTGACTTTCATAAAGGATGAATAGGCATGGATCTCGATGTTGTTGGGGGGGCCCCAATTCCCGGGAGGTCACCGATTAGTTCCCGGTTTACTTAACTTTCCTTTTAAACTGAAAGGGGTCCTCTTAAAAACTTTTTTTTAAAATGATTTTTTCTTACTCCCAATTTTTATTCTTTTTCCCCAAACAGTTCTTTTTGCTGGTTTTTGTTTGGTGGGGGAGACTGAAAAAAGACAGCAAGGTTTCTTGACAACCCGTATTCTTTTTACTAAATTTATCTTAAAAAGTTTTCCCCATTGCCCAATATTTTTTGAGGTCATTTTTGCTGTGAGATCCCAGCTATAATTAGGGCCCTTTGGGGAACAGAAAGGGTGGCTTCTAATTGGCAATTTTTTCTCCCCCCACAATTTTTAATAGTGGTGGAAGTCATATTTAAAATTTTTTTGGGGGTCATTTTACCCTGTGAGAAACAGCAAAAATCATGGTCCTTTTGGAAACAAAAAATGTGGTTCTAAAGTGGCATTTTCCCTCACAATTTTTAAGAGGGGCCCTGAGAAGCCCATTTTTATTTTTTTTTTGGGTTCTTTGCTCCTTTGAAAAGCAGAAAATATACGGTTTATTATAAAAAAAGTTGTTTCTAACAGACATTTGTTTTTTAAAAATTTGACCAAAGTGGCTAAAGGGTTTCTTTCCCTTTGGGAATTTTTTGGGGGGCTTTTTGCGGGGGCATGCAGTATATTTCAGGTCCTATTTAAAAAAAATTTGTTGTTTCTAACAGACATTTGTTTTCAAAATTGCCCCAAAGGGTGGCTCAAGGGTCATGTTTTTAAAATTTTTGGGGGCATTTTGCTGGACATGCAGCTATATAGAGGTCCTATTCTAAAAAATGTTTTTCAAAACCCGACTTTTTTTTTTTCAAAAAATTGTCCAAAAGGGCCCCAAGGTCTGTTTTGAATTTTTGGGGGCATTTTGCTGTGACATTTCTGTTTTTACTAAGGTCATTCAAAAAAAATTTTTGTTTCTAACAGACATTTGTTCTTCACAATTGTAAAAGAGTGGTAAAAGGGTGATGGTGGTGTCAAAAAACGGGGAATGGGGTAGGCCCTTTTTTAAATGGAAACATTTGAAAAAAATGACTTGTTTTTCCCAAAGATCTTTAACAAAAGTTTTAAATCCCTGTATTGAGAAAAACCCATTTTTTTACAATGAAAAAGAAGAGAAAAAAGACATGGGGGGGTTTCCCCATCCTATTTTAAAAATGTGTTTTCAAAGTTTAAAGTACTAAAAAACTTAAAATGTAAAAAAATAGTTGAAAAAAAAATTTTCCCCCTGAATTGTACAAGGGAGGTAAAGGAAAATTTGACCAGATGTGGGTTTATTCGGGAAGGGCAGGGAGTATGGACCCACGGCAGGAACAAAAGTACAGAAACCATTTCCCCAGCACGTTAAAGTAAAATGAGAAAAAGAATGCCAAGTTTAAAGGGCCCGGGGGTGAAACGGGAGGTTTCCCCAGTTTTCCCAAAGTAAAGCTAAATTGGTCCCCCACTCTTTGGGGGGGGAAAAGGCTACCCGGTTTTGATTTGTATGGGGAAAGGGCCCGGAGTTTTTCCCCAATTTCCCCGTTTCCGGGGCACTTCCCCTTCAGCAGGGAAAGTTTTCGTTGCTGCTTTCATCAGGGCATTTTAACTGTGTGTTAATAGAAAAGGGGACGCCAGCCGGGGGTTTCCCACCGAAACCACTGAAAACCCCGGCCAGGGGTTTATGTTTTGGGGCCCCGGGGAAAGGTTTAGTCTATGTCCAGTGAAATTTAAAATGGGGGTTTAAAAAGACCCCCTTTTTCCCGGGGCACTTTTTTAATGGGGGGGGCTTCCCGGGTTTTGGGGGCCCCTGCTGGGGCCCCGGACAGGGATATTAAATTTTTCCATTTTCAAGAAAGATGATGGGTTCAAATCATACTCCCTTTTGGGCCCCATTTTTAAATTTTGTGGGGGATGCGGGTTTAAAGGGTTTCAGGCTGGGGTTACGGGCGGGTTTTTTGAAAGGGTTTTTGATTTTTTTTGGGGACTTTTAAAACCTAAGTTGTTGCCTAAGATTTAGCACGACCCATTTGACTGTTGGGGATTTTATTTCAGCTTCTCCAGCTTGTTTGGGTGTAATAATGAAGGGTTGTTGCTTCCCTAGATTTTAAAAGGTATCGCTTCATAATGGGACGTCATATCGAAAAAACCTTATCGATAGCGGCCGACTATCGACTATCGATCGATCTCGATAGCCAACGCAATCGCTCAACACTAACACAGAGTAAAACCATCCATATTAGGAAGCCCACCGCCCCTCCTCCCACTGAGCTGTGTGAGATAACTAGTGCCACAGCCTCTGGTAAGTGTCCATAAACTTCATATGCTGTGTGGCCTCTTGCCGGCATTATCTTTATGTGTCGGTTAGTACATTACCAAAGAGTCTTATTGATTCATCGTGGCTTATCTCATACATAAATTTGACCTGAAACTATTTAGAAGAAGATTTAAAAAGAAAGGGAGAAACCGCATCATCCAACATTTCCATAGTGTTTCTCGGCCAAGAAAACTGCCTAACTGCATCATGTGATGCCATGACAGCGGGAAGAATTGAAATGAAGTCTTTCTACCCCTTTAGAAGCCATGAAGTGGAATCCAGGCAAAATATCAGTCAACAAGTGTCTCATCACAAGATCTATCAGTTTGGTGCGACAAAACACGGCCGTGGAGGTGGTTCGTATGCTTCGTAATAGTGACATCACAGACACCCAGGCACCCCACTCTGCAATGGCATTACACAGGTCTGAATTGATGGTGTGAAAAAGGTGAAGAAGCCTTGACTTCAATATCATCATAAGAAATGTCAGCTGAAGTTTGCTTTAAATGTGGGCAGTGGAAGTTTGGAAACGATTTGATTAGGAGCAATGAGAGAAAGTCAATAGACTGGGCTCTAATGGGTGCAAATGGGTTTACAGTATAAGAATCAGGGGAAAAAGGGGCTAATGGGTTAAGAAATTGAAGGAATTGTCTAGTTCGGTGGAGGAGGCCTGATGAAATGAGGTTTTTTCATAGCCAAAGATGTTGGATACTTGACCAGGGTCGATGAGGGTCTCAATGCTGAGCTATATGTGAGTACCCTACAAGTTTGAGTTTACTTCATATACTCGAGTACTATGGGTATGAAAAGGTCGACATAGTGTTCCAGCAGGACAACACCTGAAGCATATTTTGCAAAGATTGGCAAAGAACTCTATGGCAATGGCATTGAGGTAGAGTTGCTGGATTGCCCCCACTGTTTTTTGTACCAAGTGAGTCGGCCGTATACACCAACATTGGGAATGTGTAGAAGGGGACAGGGATCAGGTTTCGACTGAAACATCCTTGAATCTGTTTGAGAGCATGCCCCTAAGGATTCAGGCAGTGTTAAAAGCTAAAGGAGGATTTACAAAAAAACTAACAAATAAAAAAATTTTTTTAATTGATATTTTTAGGAGATAAACAGTAATAATGTAGTTCAGTATATTTAAAAAATCTGCATATGTAAGCATATGCTAACTAGTTGCAAGTCAAATTTATGTATGGGATAGCCAAGATGATTGTCAACAAAATCTCACGTTTAAAGCTGTAGTGGATGGTGAGATATGGAGCCTGAAAATCAAAAGTTCAAAGCATTGTTACCTTTTTGTTTGTCAGTTTATGGGTCTTTGTAAAAAGAAGGACTGGTCTGTGATAAAAATTTTAAGAGATCTAATTTTAGATATTATTTTTAGGGGGTCATTCAATACATGTGGGGTGGTCTGGGGTCTGAAAGTTTTAAATGTCCTATATGAGGTCTGTGTGCATGAAGGGGTTTGTATATACAAGGTTGATCTAATCTGGGGCTGTTATTTTCATAAGGTTTGTTTCTGGGTACTAAATTTAAATGGGATCTAGTGTGGGGTCTGTTTTACAGAAGTGTGTTTGAAATTAGGTTGAAAACCATATAAATAAGCATTCATATTTTGGAAAAATTTCACTTGATCTACCTATAACACTTTTTGTTGCCCCCCTCTGAAGTGAAGCCATGATTCTGCACCAAATCTATCATACTAAAGGACACCCCAGACCACTAAAGCTCTGTCATTTTTGATGGAAAAAATAGTGCTGCATGCTGGGGCTATTCTTGAAATCTGAAACAGTCCCATCAAATGTGAAGCAAGCTGACGAAGGTTCCCAAAAACTGAGCCTCTGACACCACTGTAAGCATTTCAGGTACTATACAGCAGAATTTAATGTTGCATTTCTACTGGTCTATGACAATGAACGCATTGATATCAGCACTCCTGATGGTCTAAACAAAAAGAGGCTAGGGCGACATGCATGAAGTTTGGTGTTTACAAACCAATTTTCATGCGTTTAAAAAAAAGGTATAGAATGCATTTGATTTTTTGAAACTGCTCTACACCCGGTCATAAATTCAGGTGCATTCCAGACCCTTGCAAAAAACAGTTCGGACTCAGGTATACCACTTTCAAAGTGGTCTACCTGTTCCGACTGTAATGCGCCCAGAAATGCCGTAGCAAAGCTATAAATATGTAGCTTCGCTACGGTTCTAGTGTGCCCTGCCTCCCGTACATCCCCCGAGATCGTGCACATTACAAAGCGCTGCAGGCATGATGTAAGGCGCTTCGGAGTGGCGTGCAGGAGATTTGAAAATGTACGACTTGGGCTGTGTTGAATATCGGGATGTAAAGATGCCAGATATCTGGCTCAGCCCCGTTCATACATGTCGCCTCTAATCTCTGCATCTATGGTGGTTACAGTACTTATGGGGTTAATGTCTCATTTCTGGTGTCCAGACATTTTCTTATTTGCAGTGTAATGAGTAGCGTTTATATTTTGAAGTTAAATTTGAAAACATTTTTGCCATCAATTGACTAAAAATTAACTGTAATCATAATCCTAACCCTAATGACACATCAGGGGTTGCCCTAATGTGACCCGGTGTACCAGAACTGAGGTTTAAACCAGAAAACAAGTTGGACTTAAAGTACTGCAGGAGCAGAAGAGCCACTGAGGAAAGTTTACCTTACAAAGCCAGTAGGAAAATCCTAACTGTAAATAAAAGTTAGGGTTAAGGTTATAGTTGGGGTGTGTTCACATGGCAGTGGACAAATACCAGTCGGTTTACCCGGCGGTATTTGTCCCGGTTTTGCGGCCGTCCCCACCGCCGCGGGGGGGGCGACTTTTCTCAGTGATGAGCGGAGAAGACCCTCCCTCTTTTCCAATTGAGGTGTTATATTCTGTCCGGAAAAACCGGGGCGGAAGAATGAAAATGCTCGATGCTTTTTTTAGCGGGCCCCCCGGGCGGAAAAACTCGTGCAGTGGGGGCTTTCTGACGGGTTTCCATAGAGCACAATTGTGCTCATTTTCGGTTGTTTTTTTTAGGCGGTCTGAAAAACCGCAAACCGGCTGAAAAACCCTCTGAAAACCCTTGTGTGGGGACATACCTTTGGTTAGGATTGGGGTTAGGGTGTGAAAGAGAGAAAATTTGGGTTTGGTTGTCTTAAACAATTTTTTTCAAAAGTTTTGTTGAACCAGTGTTGAATATAGATAGGTTAAGCAATACTACTTATCAGCACTTCTGAGTACTCTGCCTCCATCACTAAGAAACATGGAATATGCATTGAAAAATAAATATTGATTTTAACAAAAATGACTGCGACAAAAGCTCTTTCTTCATGTCACTTGTGCAATGTTTTTAAGAAATTAATAATTTCCTGATTAGGTATAGATGTAGCAAAGATTTAGGCAGAGTTAATTTACTGTACCATTTTATCTGTTTTAGGACTCAACAAAAGGATACAAATAAAGGATTAAAATACTGAAATACAGCTCTGTGCTACGGTTTTCAAAAATGTGTTAATGCTCTAGTTAAGATTTGCTATATCTGTATGTTTTTATTAAGTTTCCATTATGATATTGACTATTAATACAATATTTATATGATTTTTGCAAAGTAAACAAGCTTTCTAGCTACTAATCACAATCTGTCAAAAGGAGGTCAGTTGTTGCTATTTTCTACAAAATAACTAAAACTGTCTCTGTTTAAAATGTGGTTATCACTGCAATTTGGCATGTCTGATGGCACAAATTTTTTAACATCAGATTAATTTATTTTATGATGGCAGTGATTATTGTCAGTTGAAAACAATTGTTTTAGTTCATCTACTGTAGTAATTTTTGCTACTTTCCAATGGAATTTAATCAAATTGTAATCCAAAACATAATGTGTATGGTGACCCATAACATGATAAGCAGAGTACTTTTTTTCCATGTTTACAGACAAAATGTAGGGTGTTACCTTTGGGTCAATGTATTGTTTTTATTTTTTTTCATATCTTTTATATGTTAAAGGTTTTGTAAAATAGGTTAATACAATAACTGTACACATTATTGGTTTAAATATGTTGGAAAAATTAGAATACTAAAAATGATAATTTATACATCTAAGAATTTTACCTTTTTTAATTATTCTTAATGTTTTTAAGTTTTTTTTTACTTAACAGTTTAAAATAGATGTGAAAAATTTTAAAACAAATAGATGGATAGATGGTACATGGGTAAATAGGTAAGTAGATAGATCCATAGATTTATTTTAGTGGTGAGATAAAAAAGATACATACATAAAATACTACATAATACATACTCATACATACATAATACTACAAGAGATAGATTGAGGGATAGTATGAGACAGATAGTAGACAGCTGATAGATTTAAAAAAAAATTAAAAAAAATAAAAATAAAATAAATTATATATATATATATATTTATATGCACCCCATTATAGTGACAGTTTACAAAATTTTACTGGGTTCAAATTGTAGTTAAAATTTGGGGATCAGCATCAAACATGAAAATTTTAGGTTGGTTTTATTCTGTTTATTTATATTTTCTACTCTTAAACCCCCGCTCATACCTGGCAAAAGTCTTACGTATTAAAAATTGCTTTAGGGTTTAAACAAGTTTTAAAATAATTTGAATAATTAATTTCATGAATTGTTTTTTATTAAAAAAACCTATTCCTAAATTAAATTATAATGGGCATGTCATTGCATATTATAATTTTTATTTCTACATACAAGATTTAACATTTTTTTTTCAATTAAATTATCATGAAACATTATAAGATTTAAACTGATTATTTGATCTGAAGTAAAATATAATAAAAAATCTTGTATTAAATTTGGAAGGATCATTTCTTTTTTTTTTTTATTCTCTGATAAAAAAATACCTATTTCAATTTATTAAAGAAGAATCTTCTTTTTAGCTCCTAAAATTTTCACTTTCGCACCCGTATCTTACCCAGGCTAACCAAAACCTTTACCACTGTTTCATTATTATTCGAAAATTAAAAAAATTTGAAATTTTTGATTTTTTTT
>JAODAL010076524.1:0-13595 GCA_025379985.1 Phyllomedusa bahiana | reverse complement strand
GCAAATTCATTAAAATATTCCCAAGGGGGCCTTTACGGCCTGCTGCCATTAAAAGGAAAGAATGTAATAAAACCCAATGTACACACAACAGATCCAGATTTGTTTTGTGGTATGCGCAGATTGGTAAAAGTTCCACTTTCATTTTTTTGTCTGTTTCCCTTCCCTCCTCCTCACACTTTAGATTCCATTTTTTTGTGTTTTGCAGATCTTTCCACTCCAAAAAAACAGAAACATTTGTCTAACTTTTTGGGATTTGGGGCACGAAGGGGTTTGTTTTCGTATTCATAGGTTTGTAGAACAATGGGTTTAAGGTCTTTTTCTCAACTCTGTTCTTTGTAAATTTTTGCTGTAAAAGAGGCTGGGCCCTTTTTGGGGGAGTCCAATTTTCATTTTAAACTGCTGAAACGAGCGTCTGTGTAATAAAAGGAAGAAATGCCCACTAATCCTACAAAAACCCCTTGGAAGAGCATCTTGTGAATGTTACAATATACACCTTTATTTTTGGGTTTAAAAACCCCGCTTTTCTCATGAGGAAAAACCTTTTGGATGGTAAAATATTTTCCTCAAAAAGATTTTATTAAAAAAAACCCTTTAAACAAAAAAACCCATTAAATAAAAAAAACATTTTTTGTTTTTTTTTTTTTAAAAAAAACTTGTTTTTTTTATCCCCCCTTTTTTTGCAGTACCCTTTGGGCCATGTCTCCCCCCCTGCCGGGGGGTCTACTAATGAATTTCTATAAATTTAATGCAAGATACCATTTTTTTTGGAAAAAGAAGATTTGGGACACAGATCTTGCCTTATACAAATCTTAAAAAAGTGAGTATGCCTACATTTTTGAAGATTTTATATCTTTTCATGGGACAACATAAAGATTTGACACTTTTGATCAATGAAAAGTAGTCATTTACAGTTTGAAATACATGTACATTTGTCTGAACTCAAAATAACTCAAAAGACAAAACCCTCAATACCTACACCCCTGTAAAAAAAGTTCACCCGAAAATGAAAAAGGAAAAATTGTGGCCCCCTGTCATATTTTGTGGGGCCACCATTATTTTCCGCACTTTTCCTTAACTCTCTTGGGGATGGAGTTCAGAAGCTTACAGGGTTTCGGGACTATAATCATCTTCCAGGGTTACATGAGAGGGTGGTGTTTTTATGACCCTTTACTCCTCCATTTTCCGTTGAGGAGCTCACTAGGTTTGGGTCTGGAAACATCTTGCCATCCCGCACCTTTCCCTCCATTTTTTCAGCAACAGGGGTCTCTCGGGGGTGTGTTTTGGGCCAAAATATTTGGGCCCCAGTTTCTGAAGGGTGGGTCATGCTTTGCTTCACATGTCCAGTACATTTTGGGCATTCAGGTTCCTCAATGGAACTGCAGCTCCCCACAGTCGGCACACTGATGCACCCCCAAAGTGACACCCCACCACTATGCTTGACTGTGGGCAAGACACACTTGTTTTTGTACTCTACCGGGCTGCTGCCACACATGTTTAAACCCATCTAAACCCAAAATAGTTATTTTGGTCTCATCAACCATAGACAGGGTTTCCAGAAACCTGTCCGTATTCTGCTTTTTTTCCCCGCAAACTTTTGGGTCTTTTGTCATCATCTTTAAAGGGGTTTCCTTCGGGGACGAGCCTGCCCAATTTGAAAGTGTGCACGTACGGTCTGAGCATAACAGGGACCCCCCTTTAACCTCTGAACAATGTGGCAGAAGTCAGATGTCTTTTTTGAAAAAAAAATCTCGGGGATATCCGGAGCACTGCAGTAAACTCTTTTGGTCATCATGGGAGGCTTTTCTTGGAAACTACTTGTTAAATGCTGTGGTTTGGCACTGTGCTCCCACTCAGTTTCAGGATGTTGCCAATCTTCTTATACCCTAGCCCAAAATCTTTATTATTTTATAGAAAAATGTAAGGAGCTAGAGGGGCAAAGACGAGCGACAAACTTATTAAAAAGGGGAATGGAGCATTTAGTTATTGGGGAGGTTAGTAAATTAAAATTATTTACTTGAGAAAAAAGGCTTTGGGGGGGGGGGACTGATTTAAATTTAAATTAATTTAAAATAATAATGGCCCTTTCAAAAAATATGGTTAAACTATTTCATGTAAAGCCCCTCAAAAAACAAGGGGGCTTCCCTTTTGGGTAAAGAAAAAAGGATTCATCTCCCAAAGGGGAAAAGCACTCTTCACTGTAAAAAACTGTAAATCTGTGGGAAAAGCCTGCCTGAGGGGGCTGGTCTCACGGCAGGGGGAGTTTTAAAATGTTTTGAAAACTACCTAAAAAAAAAGCTATTAATCAAAGTAGCTATGTAAAATTTTTGGATCCGGGTGGGGGGCGGTTTCTGGGTCAGAGATGGGGGCTCCCACTGGGGCAGATTGGTTCTTGCCCTTTTGTTTTAGGGTATTAACCATGGGAGGCTGGGGCTTAAAATCCTTGTCTCCCTCTCTTCAACAACATTTTACCCATCCTTGGTTGAACTTGATGGACACATGTCTTTTTTCAACCATACTAGCTATGTAACCAAGTCTTTTTTTCAGATCCTCAGATAGTTCTTTGTCATGAAGTGCCAGGTCAAACTTCTAGTCACCAGTGTGAGAGCGGTAACACCAAATTTAACACACCTGCTCTCCAGTCATACCTAAGTCCTCGTAAAAATAGGTGTACATAAACACAGGTGGGGAAATGGCAAATTTGGGCACAATTTTTCCATTTTCATTTAGGGATGTACTCACTTTTGTTGTCAGCGGCTTAGACATTAATGACTGTGTATTGCGTTATTTTGAAGGCACACCAGATTTACACTGTCTACTTTACTGACTACTTTACATTGTATCAAAGTGTCATATCTTCAGTGTTGTCACATGAAAAGATATAATACTATATTTACAAAAAAATGAGGGGTGTACTGACTTTTGTGGGACACTGTATATGATGTAAAGTAATTTATGTGTTTGTCAATTCTTTGGCAAAGCTCACATGTAGTTTCTAGAGATGGCCGAATTTCTCAAAAATTCGGTTCGGTCACTTCGCCGAATTTTTCCGACAATATTCGTTTCGGTTCCGAATTACTTCGGCACGGAATCACGTTAAAAAACAGCTATTTCCAGGTGCCCAGAGCCTGCAGGTGCTGTAGAACGTTGTGCATGTTAAATATGCAGAGGGGAGCTTGGTTTGGTCTTCATACATTGTTGTGGTTTTAGTATGACACGCACATGACTGCCGCCGCTCTTAGAATCGCTTCAATATAAAATTCCCTGGGACATTAGAGGGCAAAACTGACCAAAAAGCTCAAGCGGGAATGTTGCCTGATAAAGTCATTGCTAGCGAAAGCTGGAAAAAAAAAGCTGAGAGCTCAGGTAGGCAACATTAGTGATAGAGTTGTGGAAGGTGTCGGCGGCCCAGCCACAGCCGCATGGAGGTCAGGCAGTGCACAATGACATTTGGAGGCGCAAAAACAGTATTAGGCACAGAGTGGCACATCACACATGTGGAGGTCATGGCAGCAGCAGCCATGAGGTCAGGCTAGTGGCACCAAATGACATTCTGGAGGCGGCAAACAGTATTTGCCACAGAGTGGCCACAAATCACCGTGTGTGGAGGTCACGGCGGCAGCAGTATGAGGTCAGGACAGTGGCACAATGGCATTCTGGAGGGGTGGCAAAAACAGTATTAGGCCACTGAGTGGCACAATCACACAGTGTGGAGGTCACGGCCGGGCGGCAGTATGAGGTCAGGCAGTGGCACAATGACATTATGGAGGCTGTTCAAACAGTATTGGTCACAGGAGTGGACAATGATACAGTGTGGATGTACAGGCGCAGCAGTATGAGGTCAGACAGTGGGCACAATGACATTATGGAGGCGGAAAAACAGTATTAGGCACAGAGTGGCACAATCACACAGTGTGGGAGGTCACGGCGGGCTGCAGTATGAGGTCAGACAGTGGCCACAATGCATTCTGGAGTGCAAAACAAGTTATTAGGCCACAGAGTAGCACAATCACACAGTGTGGAGGTTACGGAGGCAGCAGTTATGAGGTCAGGCAGTGGGCACAATGACATTATGGAGGCGGAAAAAACAGTATTAAGCCACAGAGTGGCACCAATCACACAGTGTGGAGGTAGGTCACGGCGGGCAAGCAAGTAGGTGCCGAGTATAGGTCAGGCAGTGGCACAATGACATTATGGAAGGCGGCAAAAACAGTATTTGGCCACAGAGTTGGCACAATGATACCGTGTGGAGGTCACGCGCAGCTAGCTGTATGAGGTCTGACAGTGGCACAATGACATTATGGAAAGGCGGCAAGACAGTATTAGGCCCTGAGTGGCACAATCACACAGTGGGGGAGGTCTCGGGCAGGCAGCAGTATGAGGTCAGGGACAGTGGCACAATGACACTTATGGAGGCGGCAAGACAGTATTAGGGCCACAGAGGCACAATTACACAGTTTGGTGGTCTCGGCGGCAGCAGTATGAGGTCAAGGCAGTGGCACAATGACATTTGGAGGCGGCAAAACAGTATTAGCCACAGGAGTGGCACAATGATTACGTGTGGAGCGTTCACGGCAGGCAGCAGTATGAGGTCAGATAGGAACAGTGGCACAATACATTATGGAGGTGTAAAACAGTATTTAGGGCACTGAGTGGCACTATCACACAGTGGAGGTCACAGCGGCTGCAGTATGAGGTAATGGCAGTGGACAATGACATTATGGAGGCGGCTAAAACAGTATTTAGGCCACAGAGGATGGCACAATGATACGTGTGGAGCGTCACGGAAGCTGCAGTATGAGGTTCAGACAGTGGACAATGACTTATGGAGTGGAAAACAGTATTCGGGCCCAGAGTGGCACAATCCCACCGGGGAGGTCACAGCGGCAGCAGTATGAGGTCAGGCAGTGGCACACTGACAAATTCTGGAGCTGGCAAATAAAGGTAGAGTAGGCCAAAGAGTGGTACAATGACACAGTGTCGGAGGGCAAGGGCGGAAGCATAACAGGCAGCAGAATAAGGTCAGGCTGTGGCACAATGGACACAGTGTGGTGGGCCACGGCAGCATCCACGGCGTGTAGCATGAAGGTCAGACAGTGGCACAATGACAAATTCCTGGAGGTGCAAAAACAGGAGTAGGCCACAGTGTGGAGGGCACGGCAGCAGCCACGCAGCAGCATGAGGTCAGACAGTGGCACAATGACCACCAGTGTGGAGGGGCACGACAGAGTCCACAGAGCGCATGAGGTCAGAGAGTGGCACAAATGACATTCTGCAGGTGGCAAATAGATTAGGCCACAGAGCGGCACATGACTGAGAGCGGAGGTCACGGCGGCAGCGCATGAGGTCCAGCAGATAGGAGGGCACAATGACAGAGAGTGGAGGTGATGACAGGAGCAACGCATGAGGTCAGAGTGTGGCACAATTACATTCTGGAGGTGGCAAACCGTACCAGGGCCGCAGAGTGGCACAATGTCACAGGTGTGGATGTCACGGCTACAGCAACTAGAGCAGCAGCTGAGCACATAGAGTGGCACAATGACAGAGTGTTGGGGAGTGGGTGGCAATACCAGTCCCTGGTAAAGAGGTGGTAGGATCGATGGAGAACTACTGCAGATGTGTGGCATTCGAGAGGGGGCGGGCATCAGAATAGTGGATGAGGCAGGTAGTTTGAACCCAGGACCGACTGACGCCTAAGGCATTGGTGTGGTGGAGGATATCCTGGCCGATCCACGCATGATTCAATCTTGCAAAAGGTCAGTCGTTTTCAACATTTCCCGTGGAACAAGCGGGTTCTCCTTGGAGGTTACGATGGCCCACCGCCGCACCGCATGTACACCCGCTCTGATGCATACACTACTGGCCGGGCAGGACAGCTTTCTCACTGCAAACTCGGCAAGTTGTCGGCCACACATCCAGTTTGGCCTGCCCAGTAGTCCAGCGGATATGTCTAATGGGTGGCAGAGTTGCTGTCCAGTAGGGCACAACCTGTTGGTTCGGGAATGCTCCAGGTTCCTGCTGCTGATGCTGCTGGTGGATGCACCTCCTCAAAACCCCTAGGGGGGGGGGGGGGGGGGCGGGGAAGGAAGTGCTCATAGTGACTCCAGACTTTGGTTACTGCTGATGGAGTGGTACGGCTCCTACCCCCCCACCTTCCCCCAGCCAGCCGCGGCAGTAGTACGTGGAGGCGCTGAGGAAACCCCCCGGTTTCAGACCATGTCAGAGGAGGACGAGGCCGTATAGGCAGCGGCCAAACTGATTCGGAGGATTCTATAGTATTTGAGTTTGTCTTCCCTCTCAATAGCTGGGAAAAAGGCTCCATTTTGGACGGTAGCGAGGGTCCATAGGGTGGCGAGCCAGAAGTCATCCCTCTGCCGGATGCTGACTATTCGGCTGTTCACTAGCCAGGGCAAATAAGCATGCTGCGAGGACATCTGCCACAACGTGCCTACGAGGGGGTCCTGCCTCCATTTCCACTGTTATTAAGGCCTCGGTGCTTGGGAGTCATATGCCTCGTCTTCCTCATTCCATCCACCTCCTCAGCTTGCTTCCTGCTCATCCTCTATTGTCAACCTGGGTTAGAAAATCCACTCATTTCAACCAGACAATGTTCTGCTCCAATGACCTCCTCCTCCTCCTCATTTAAGTCCACACCGGACTCATGGCCACAGATGTTAGTCGCCACATCTCAGTCCCATGCCCAGACAGATTTTTCCAGCATCTGTTCCAGGACTTGTAAAGCAGTTGGAATGGACGTTATTCATCCCCGTAGTCATGGCGACTGACAAATAACGTGGCCTCCTCGAATGGCTCAACAACGGCAGGGTGTCACGCTGTGACTGCACTGGCTGACATCAATAGTTTACACAGGGGAAGTACTTATGTCTGCCTGGATCATCTATAAAATCGTTTTATGGCCTTTCTTCTGTTCATACAGTCGGTCCAACATGTGCAGGCTGGAATTCCAGGGGCGTGGGAAACATCGATATCAGAGGGTGTTGGGGGAGGCCGTTCTGCCGCTGCAACTCGAGGAGGGTGTTCCTGGCTTTGTACGAATGGATAAAGTTGCATGCACAGTTTCCTGGCCATTTTCAGGAATGTTTATGAAGATCGGTGGAAGACTTTTCAGGGAAACCTTTTTTTACAACAGATTGAAAAAGGTGCGCCATGCAGGGCGCTGGACCATCACCTCCTCGGTGCAGCGCGGAACACCATGTTCTCCCATTGTCCGTCACCTGGTTCGATTTGCAGTTGGCGCGGAGAAGAAAGCCACACATCGATTTATTGCTGCATGTCGCGGAGCAGTTACCTCCCCTGTGTGGACTTCGTTCGCGAGGCAGATAGGTGTAGAACTGCAGTGACACCGCTGTGCCTACACATGTGGTTTGAATGGAGCAGTACTTTGGAGGCTGAGATTGGTGGGTGGTGGTGGTGGAGGAGGAGGAGGCGGACATTGGCGCAGGCAGCTGCAGGCCGAGTTTGACAAGTGGAGGAGAAAAGCGGCGTCTCTGGTCCAAGTTGTTGGAGTGCCTGGGCAGGAAGCACTTGTCACCCAGTGGGGCCGGGTAAAGGACATTGTCCCTGGCCCTGACCGTGTTACAGCTCCCAGACGTACGCGCTGCCGTGTTACCTTTGGAACAAAGCGATAGCTCAAGGACTGACTCACTTTCTGTTTAACATATTTATGATGTGCTGGTACTGCCTTTTTGGAAAAGAAAATTACGGCTTGGAACCTCTCATCTCGGCTCGCACAAGCCATTAGTTCTCTGAATGGTGCAGGAGTCCACCATTGAAAGGGTGGACTGCAGTACCAACAACTTGGACAGGAGCACGGTCAGCTTGCTGCACTAGGGATGGTTGGAACGCATTATTTTGTCTCTTTACAATCGCCTTCTCCTGAAACAGACTGCTGGGCCCATGAGTAGAGAGGAGCAGGAGCATCTGGACCGGTGAGGAGTGTCAAAGTGAAAAGCTTTTGCCTTCTGCAGAGGTGGTTGGAGCCTTGACTGCTGGAATGGCATGCGTGCCCTGGCCGCTGCTGCTGCTGCAGCGGCAGGAGGACCACACATCTGAGCCACGTTTCTACCAGGCCAGCGGATGTTGACGCTGTGTGTTGACGCAGGGCCGTTGTGCCAACGTTAGCTCCCTGGCCACGCTTCACTTTCTGCCCACAGATTTTACATATACCCCATTTTCGGCTCCTCGTGTCTTAGCAAAGAACTGCACACCACCGCGAGGAGCTGATTTTACGGCCAACGCTCCGCACTGAGTGTCTACTGCCGCCGCTGCCTCGCTGAGCCCCTGTGCCGCTTCTGTATTGGACCTGGCGAAGCTGGTTTTCTACCCGTGGCCGCTTGGCTCACGACCTCACACTGCTGTACCATGCTGACTCCACGGCCACACAACCCACTTGCTGGCTGCGCCGCGCCTGACGAGCATGCTGACGCCCTCTTCTCCTGACGTTGATGAAGCCCTTGCTTCACGGCTCCCAAGTGCGTCGGGCTATATCATCATCTGGTTGGGTTCATAGTCACTATCTGTCTCATCAGCCGGTCTTGGTAAGCCGAGTCTGACTCTCACCACTTGACCTCCATTGCCACTCTCCACATCTATTACTTTGCGCTACGGCAAGAAGCTGGGGATATTGGCCCCATTTTGTTCGGGGCCACGTAGCTGCTGACTGCCCTCCTCAAATTGTTCATCCTCGCTATTTATAGTGGCGCTGAGCCCAAGACCACATAGTAGATCCCTGGATGAGGGAACTGGGATGGGACAGAGGCGGGCTAGGACTAGGTGGAGGGCCGCTGACACCGCTCCCGGGCCATACCAACTAAGTTTGTGTCTGAGGTTTCCACCGACTCTTGGCTGGGGTTGTCCGATGTCATTTGGGAGGAAGAGGATGACCTAGTCAACAATTCAGAAACCCTTGGGTTGCTGAACAACACACGGCGCTAGTTGTACAGCGGCAGTTGTGGCCTCACGAGTGACCCCGGCTGAGACGTCCCCTTGCTGTGCTGCGACCTGGCCGTTTCAGAAATGTTTGTGCCTCTGCCACCTCGCAGTTGCTGAGCCTGCACTATCTGTCTGACATATGTTTGTTTAAAATGTACAGACACTGTTTGATGAAGATATCTGTATATGATAAATATAACACCTGTTTTTGACTCCAAATGAACAGTACAAGCTTGGGGTAACCTGGATATAAATTGCGATCACTATGGCCAGGGGAAATAAATTTACTTTATGTGTCGTTTACAAGCACCTGTGTGTTTTACTAAATGTAAAAGCACAAACAGCTTAAGTTAACCTTAGCTTGTGAATTATGCTACAAGAAAAATGTTTTATATTTCGTGTTGAAAAAGACGGTTTATTTTTGTCAGCAAGCCGCAAACCAACGCTTAATTAAACCCCTGGATGTAAATTGCGCAATAGATGAGCCACCACAAAATTGTAGCTTTGGTAGCGTGTTACAATTGCGTGTTTTCTTACGCCACACAAACAAGAGATACAGTTGTAATTAGCTTTGCTTGTGAATTGGCTACCAAAAAAAAAATATATATATTGGGCGTTGAAAAAAGCGGATTTATTTTGTAGTCAGCACAACCAGCAAACAACCGCTTAATTAACCCGTCCTGGATGTTAAATGCGCCTAAGAATTGAGACGCACCAAACTAGTAGCGTGTTACAAAAAAAATATGCGTGTTTTCTACGCCCCACACAAAAGAGATACAGTCTGTAATTAGCCTTTGCTTGTGTATTATGCTACCATAAAAAAATATATTTATTTGGCGTTGATAAAGTCGGTTTATTTTTGTCTGCACACCATGCAAACAACGCTTAATTTAACACCTTGGATGTAAAATTGCGCCAAAGAATTGAGCCGCACAAAACTAGTAGCGCTGTTACAATTGCGTGTTTTCTACGCCACACCCAACAAGAGTACTAGTTGTAATTAGCCTTTGCTTGTGAATTAGGCTACCAAAAAAAAATAATATATTGGCGTTGAAAAGACGGTTTTTTTTGTCAGCACACCAGAAAACAACGCTAATTAAACCCTGGATGTAAATTGCGCAAAGAATTGAGCCGCACAAACTAGTTGCTTTGAAGCGTGTTTACAATTGCTGTGTTTTCTACGCCAAACAACTAGAGATACAGTTTTAATTAGCCTTTGCCTGTGAAATTAGGCTACAAAAAAAAAATATATATATTTGGCGTTGAAAAAAGACGGTTTATTTTTGTCAGCACACAGCAAAACAACGCTC
This sequence comes from Phyllomedusa bahiana, assembly GCA_025379985.1. Lineage (NCBI taxonomy): Eukaryota > Metazoa > Chordata > Amphibia > Anura > Hylidae > Phyllomedusa > Phyllomedusa bahiana. The sequence goes on along the minus strand of JAODAL010076524.1, from coordinate 3,336 downwards.
TTAATTCAACCCTGAATGTAAATTGCGCCAAAGAATGAGCCGCACAAAACTTGGAGCTTTGTAGCGTGTTACAATTGCGTGATTTCTACGCCACACAACAAGAGATACAGTTGTAATTTGCCTTTGCTTGTGATTTAGGCTACCAAAAAAAAAATATTATATTTGGCGTGAAAAAGACGGTTTAATTTTTGTCAGCACCACCAGCAAAACAACGCTAATTAACCCTGGATGTAAATGCGCCAAAAGAATTGGAGCCGCACAATCTAGTAGCGTGTTTACAATTGCGTGTTTTCTACGCCAACAATCATGACGATTCAGTTGTAATTAGCCTTTGCTTGTGAATTAGGCTACACCAAAAAAAATATATATATTTGGCGTTGAAAAAAGACGGTTTTATTTGTCAGCACACAGCAAAACAAACGCTTAATTAACCCTGGATGTAAAAATTGCGCCAAAGAATTGAGCCGCACAAATCTAGTAGCTTTGTTGCCGTTTTGTTTTTTTTAAACCCCCCAAATTTTTTGGCGGGTGTGTTTTTCTACGCCACACAACTAGAGATACAGTTGTATTTAGGCTTTGGTTGTGAATTAGTTACCAAAAAAAAAATATATATTGGCGTGAAAAAGACGGTTTTATTTTGTAGTCACACAGCAAAACAACGCTTAATTAACCGGCTGGATGTAATATTGACGACCAAATAGGAATTGAGCCGCACAAACTAGTAGCGTGTTACAATTGGTGTTTTCTTACGCCACACAAAAGGATACAGTTTGTAATTAGCATTTGCTTGTTAATTAGGCTACCCAAAAAAAAAATATATATTTGGGCGTTGAAAAAGGACGGTTTATTTTTTTGTCAGCCACCAGCCAAAACAACGCATAATTAACCCTGGATGTAATTGCGCAAAGAATTGAGCCCGCACAAACTTTGTAGCTTGTAGCGTGTTACAATTGCGTGTTTTCTACGCACACAAACAAGAGATACAGTTGTATTTAGCCTTTGCTTGTGATTAGGCTACCAAAAAAAAATATTATATTTGGCGTTGAAAAAGACGGTTTTGTTTGTCAAGCACACCAGCAAAACAACGCTTAAATTAAACCCCTGGATGTAAATTGCCCCCCCGGCCAATAGAAATTCAGCAGCCAAAAATGAAGTGGGTATTGGTAATTGTAAAAACGCTGTTTCTTAACATGAAATTACAACAGAACTGCTTAGAATCCACTTGGATATTGAATGTATATGCAGACTGCACGTGACGCACACTGGATTCAGATCCAGATACCCCAAAAAATCAGAAATAGAAACATTCTGAGAACTGTCTTGAGACCAGCTGAGACACCCACAGAAATCGTGTATAAAAATCAGTTCTTCAGAAAAGCGCTATCACCCGCAGAAGCACCTTCCCTATCAGTACAGTGAGTGACGGTATGAGCTCAGCGGCGCGCTCGGTTCTTTATATAGTGCGGTGACGTCACAGAATCCCGCCGGTCTCTGATTGGCTTTCATCTCTGCACATGGGTCAAGAGGCTATGCCCTCTTCCCCCCCACTCCAGGGTGCTTTGCCCCCATGTAGCGCCATGTGCTCGCAGCCATTTTATCACTCAAATGCACACTTCTTCACCCGAAGTACCCAAAGTTCGATTTCGTTTCGAACCGAAGTTTTCCTGGACTTCTTAACGAATTTCCACTTCGTTAGAATCAATTCGCACATTCTCTAGTAGTTTTCTGTGTATTCCACTTCGACCAGTGCGCTTCTTATCTACAGTTGACATACTGTGCTATTGTTTCCATCATAGGTGATGGCTTCTTCTTTCCAGACTCCTTATTTTCATTCTATGATTCTGTCATTGTCAAATTTTATATTAATATTACCTTGCAGATAGTAAGTTAGCAGTCGTTTTACCAGGAGTAGTGTTGAAAAAGTTGAAATTTTCACTAAAATCTTAGTTCTGCAATGACGAGATTATTTTTCTTAAAATCTGATCAATAATCGACATCACGGATTCCAATCGCGCCATTCTAGCCGCTTCCTGTAATTTTGGCAGCCGGCTAATCAGCGCAGAGCAGGGTGGGGGGGGGGGAAGAACGTCACCAGTGGGCTGTGTAGGGATCTCATTGGCTGCTGAAATCACCTGACCTTGTTTTATTTATGTCACTGCACTTCCTGATCGGCGCCATTAGCTCCTATACAGCCAACAGAACGGATAGCTGTCTCTCTGCTAAGCTTTTTTAAAAGCTAATAGAGATTATTTGCCTGCATTTTTACAACTGAAAAGGATCCTTGATAGAGTAGTTAGCTTAGGTCACAGCAAGATTACAGAATTCTATTTAGTATTAGTTAGAGATTTGGAAACAGCTCCAGTGCTCTGAACAACACAGCTGCGGGGGAGGGCGGGGGCAGATCCTGCATCAGACATATTTCTCCTCTGAAGCCACTAGGAAATAGCACCAAATCTTATTTCTGCATAGCCAGCATCCACCACAGTCTGAGTTATGGGTGTCCCTTTAGTCAATTTCTTATTGCGAATTTTTATTCTGCGGGTCCATAAAGGCATTTTTGCTTTGTTTTGGGGTCAGGCTTCTTTACAATGGATGCCAGAGGTGCCAATAGGGCAGTATTCCTGTCAGGGGCCCTAATCAAAAAGGGGCCCGGTGATATGTTAAAAATAGGACGTAGTAATGGGTGGGCACCCCATTTGATTTAGCTGCATGTGGGCATGAAACTGTTAATAGATGACTGACGGCAGCCCTGGCTCTCACCGCACCCACTCTAAGGGCATGTTCACGCGACGGATTTGGCCGTGGTTATTGCTGCGGGTTCCGACGCGGTTTTGGGGCCGTGGCTTTGCCGCGTGTGTTTAAGAACTCTCCTGTCAGTTCTGACAGGGAGTCCTCAGCGCGGCAGCCGCGGCTGGCGGTGCGGTTTGCCCCCTGCCTACTAATTTGCATGGGGGCAAACCCTCGCCGCAAGCCGCGCCACAAACCACGCCCCACTTGCGCAGCGACCACGCCCAGCGCCCGCGCCGCAAACACGCGTTGGGAGACGCGAGTTTGCAGCGAGGTTAGGATGAGATTTGTCCGCCGTGACCGCAGAGAAAGCCGCGGCCAACCCCGTGGCCAAACCCGTCGTGTGAACAGGGCCTAACTAGGGCCCTGCCAGCTGAACCTCCGCGTACCCCATTGGGATGTTCTTGCTGCCACCACATATATGACAAGTTGTTGGTCCCTGGTGCAAAAAGTGATAGGGGTCTCCTGGCAGTTACCTGGCAGTGCCATTTCCAATACTTGTGTCTTGTTTTGTGTCAATGCGGCCCCGTAGCAGCTGCTACCGCTGTG
>JAODAL010076523.1:0-13596 GCA_025379985.1 Phyllomedusa bahiana | reverse complement strand
GCCGTCAAGGAAATTTTTGGCCACTAAGACGGTTGGGGGGGAGCTTTTTTTTTGGTTTGCGGGAAAGGGGGTTTTTTGGGAAAAAGGGGAAAAGGTCATGGGAGCCGGAGGAAAATTTACCCTGGATGGGGGTCCCCTGTCTAGGTTTAGGGGGGAAAGAAAAAAGGGGGGGCCCAAAGGGGGGGGGGTACTTTTTAGGGGTGCCCTGCCCCCCCCGTTTTGGGGTTCGGGGGCCCACCCCCGAAAACCCCCGCAGCGTCCCCTGCGGGGGGGGGGGGCCGGTGCCGCAGCCCGACGCTGGGGTGCGGACACCCCGGCGTGCCCGCATTAAACTTACCTCGCCCCCCCCTTTTTCCCCGCCCCCGGCGCCCCGCTCTTGCGGGTTTTTGGGGGGTCGCCCCCCTAGGGGGGCCTTTTCGCCGCGGCACTCCCGGGAAAAATTTTTTAAAGGGACAGCACGCAGGTGATTGGTTCTCCACCGGGTTTGCTTTTCCCTATTTTAGCTCGGGCCCCTTTTCCTAGGAAAGGGGGCCAATCGATGTGCCCTGTGCCTAGAAAGGAAAGGGTTTCTCAAACTGCCTAGTTCCTTTAAACCTTTTTGTACCGAACCCTCTTTTCCTCCGTCCTGTCCCACGAATCTTGCCGCCTGCCCTGCCCTTTTGGGCCCTTTCCTTTGACCAAAACCTTTCCCGCCTGCCACTGCCCTTTCCCTCCCTGTCCCCCGACCCAGCTTGCTCCACGATTCTGAAACCGCACCCCCGCCTCGGTTTCCACCGAAAGGGAAAGTCACTCAGGGGAGTGCCCGGGTAGTAATCCCCCCAGCAAGCCCACCCCGGTTTTGGGGGGGGGCCGGGGAAAAAACCCGGCCCTATTTTAGTTTCCCACCCCCCCTGGCGTGGCTTACCCCCATCGCTTGCGGTGGTCCAAGGATCCACTACCATCTCTGAAAACAATTTTTTTTTAATTTAATTTTTTTTAATTTTATTTTTTATTTTCTTTTTTAAATTATTTGTTTCTTTTTTTAATTATTTATTTTATATTTTTTTTTTAATTTATTTTTATATTGTTTTATCCTTTAAATTTTACCTTTATTTAAAAATATTTTTTTTTACTTTACTCCTCTAATGAAATTTTATTTGATTTTTTTATTTTTTTTTTTTGATTTATTTATACATTATGTAATAAAAACCCCTTTCCATTTCTACAGAAAGGTCCAAAAAAAACTCCCAAACAAACTCTGTGTAGCCCTCCCCCTGCGTTCTTTCCCTCCTTTGCTTCTTTTCTCCTTTTTTAATTTAAAAGTACACTGGAAAAAAATTAAAGGGAATACACATAACAAACGGGTTTGTCTTTTAGTCTGTAGTTTGATGCACTTGCCAGTTTTGGGTAGGTTGCTTTTAAACATAGCACAGAAAAAATTTAACCGTCGCATTTTCTGATGGATTTTGTTTTTAATTGGAACTTTAAGTGGACAGTTTTTTGTCCGTGGTTTGCGGATTCACCTGCCCCAAATCAACCATTTCCATGTACAACTTCTCCCCCAAAAAACCCGGCAAAAGAGAATGAACATTTTTCAAAGCTTTTAGGAAGGGCCGGCTGGGGTCAAAATCTTTTTCCGGGGAAAAAATCCGTGAAGTGGGGGGCTGAAGGGATTTTATTTAAATCTTTTGTAAAAGGTTAAGGGGCGGTTTTCAAATGGTTTTAAAAATCTAAAAACCCATCTGTGAAACCAACTAAAAACCCATGCCATGGGGACAACCCCTTAAAAGGGGGTTTATATTACACCTTTCGTCCCTTTCGGGTGTTTCTATAAATTTTCATTTAAAATTCCAAAAGTCTCTTTTTGGTAGGCGTGCCTCTCCTCCAGGGGCGTGTCTCACCTAATAAAGGGTTTTTTGTGACATATCATTCTGTTTTTAAGCAGTGGAAGGGAATGGGGTCAAAAGCTCGGGCGCCCCCTGTATGCTTCTCAGGGCTGGGGAGTTTGTCAACCCCGGGTACACGGTTTCCTTGTAACAAAACACCTGCTTTGCTGAAAGCAGTGATATTTACAGTCTGAACTGATGAAAAAAAATTGTGAAAAGGGGGCCCGGCTCCCCCCTTGTTATCAGGAAAAAGGGGGTTTTGGGGGCAGACTTTTATAAGGCTTTTCTATAGGGGGGGGGGATTAGCAGTGTATAAGGCGGTTTAAAATGGGGGGTGAGCAATTAAAAGGGGTTTTGTTTTATAAAGAAAAGGTGAATTTTGCGGCTAAGATCAAAAAACTCCCAAAGCCCTTTACATAGACCCATCAAATAGAGAAAAGCTGGGGAGAGTTTTTAAATTATACAGACAGTCCACACAGGCTTTTCTTTTCACTTTCAATTTCAAAGTTCAGGGGGAGTAAGCACAGAGTGTAGGCACCAACCCAAGTGCAGGGGGGTGTCCCAAACCAGGGAAACTGCAAAATTTGCTATAGATGCCCAGATTAGCTCATATCAACCCATTTCTAAGTGACTTAGGTTTAATGCAAACCAATTGCAAAAATACTTAAATTTTTTCTGTCTCCATCATTTGAGATATTAAACTTTTTTAACGAGAAAAAACCCCTTTTTAAACGGGAAAAATAGCAAAAATGGTTTTTTATTTATTTTTTTTATAAACCCAAAACCCTACTAAAAAAAATTTCGGGGATAATCAAATTTGGGCCCAAAAATGGGCAAACCTGCTAGTGGGGGTTTTCCAGTAACTTTGATTTTAAAATTTAAAAAGGGTTGTTTAAAATTTTAAGGATTGTTTTTTTATTTTAAAGTCATGAAAAAAAGTTACTTTTCAAATTTTCCAAATTAAAAAAATGTTTCCCACCTATTCCTAGATTTCCCCCTTGTTTTGGGCTGCAGAGCTCCTAAAAATTTCTATAAATACCCAAACCGTTTTAAACTCTCATGATAGGGTTTTCCCCGGGGACTGACGCTATAGCTAAGCCTGGTTTTTCTGAAACAGGGCGTGTAAAGGCCATAAAAGGGGGACTGCCGTACAGAAAACCCCCTGAAATGACCTAGTCAGGGCTTTCGGCCTGGGCACACGGAAACCCCCACAGCGTTGCTGACTGTTCCCGTTGGGGCTTGTGCGGCCAAGGGGGGCCGGGTTGTCAGTACATTAAAATAACAACAGAGGGCTGTCCTCAATTGTCTTTTCTGACAGCCTATGATCAGAGCTGACCCCCCCTCTCTCTCTGCCTGCGGGTTTGGGTTAAATAATTCAAATTGTCAAGATCCCCCCCGCGGCAGAGGAGAGGGGGGGTGATCCGATCACAGGGTGTGCAGAGGCAAATAAGAAACCCCCCCCCAAACCCCGCTGTGTGGGGCTCTTCTGAAGCCCCCCCCGGGCACCCGATGTTTGAGGTGCCCCCCGTGGGATCCCGGGGTGGGGCTTTGAGGGGGGCCCCCTCCCTTCCCGCTGTGTGGGGCCCCTCTAAGGCCCCCAAAGGGGGCCTTTTGCCTGTGGGGCCCCTCTGAAACCCCCCCGGCCCCCGCTGTGAGGGCCCCTCTTTTTTTGGGGGTTTTGGGGGGCTGGGTTTTGAGGGCGGGGTTAGTAAATTTTTTGTTGGGGCCCCTTCCTCCCAGGCTCGTCCGCAGGCCGTAGAAAACCGTAAAGCCAGTTAAACCAAAGGCCTTGAAAATTAAAAAAAAAAAACCCAAGGGAAACTGGACTGAGGGGGGGGGGGGGGGGGGGGGGGGAGATGTATCAAATGGGACTTTAGACAACCCCTTTTAGTGTTCTGGAAATGAACAAAAAATTTCAACAAAAACCAAATAAAGTTATGATACTAAAGTTTCAAAAGGGGGCTAAAAATTTTTGATTTTTCTGGCCCATAGGGAAAAGTGGAAACTTTGAAGTCCCCTTAGATAAAAACAAAACCCTCAAAAATTTTAGTAAAAAATTAAACCCCTAGGGGGCCCCTTTTTCTATTTACCCTTTTCATTCTTATGTATAAAAAGGAATGTGTATAATTACCAGAAAAACCCTTCGAAAATTATAGTTTTGGGACATTACAATATCACACAAAATTGGGGTACCCTTTCCCCATAAACTTGAAAATATTGTAAAAAAAATCTTTTCTTTGGGAAAAGCACTGAAGAAAATGAAACTTGGGTACAAATTTGTTTTGTCAGGGTACAGCTTATTTAAAAGGTAAATTTTGGGGCCCCCCAAAATAAACAAGCCCGCAAACCCATAAAGTCTAAACCGCTGACAACAAAAAATGAGCACCCCCCGTAATTTAAAATTTGGGCAAAATTTTGCCCAATTTGCCCCTTTTTCCAACCCGGTGTTTATGTGACTTTTTTTAAATTTTAAAAGGGGCCAGATATTAATGGGGAACGGTTTGTTAAAAATTTTTTTTTTATAGCACGCTTTTTTGAAGTTCACATGGGTAATCTTTATGCAGTTTTTGGTGCGTTTTGAAGGGGTTTTCCCCGCCCAAAAAAAGCCCACAAAAAAGCCCCCAAAATGTCCCCATTTTAAATTTTTATTGATTCCCATGAAAACAGTGTGGTAGTTCACACAGGACGGGGGTTTTTTTGCCCATTTTTGTACTTCTTTTTGGGCGCCGTTTTGGGGGCCCCTCAAAAAGAAAACGGGCCCTGTCTTTTGAAATGTTTTCAATGCTGAAAATTTCCCCCTTTAAAAATCAATGGAGATGACCAAAGCCCCATCCAAAACCCAGAGCGGATTCAGACATGTTTTTTTGAATTTTTTTTTTCACTTTCATTTTTCCAGCAGGGTTTTTTTCCCTTGGCTTTTTAAATTTGAAAGGGTGTTATAAAATAAAACAGCGCTCAAAACCTCGCCCAAAAAACCTTTTTTAAAACCCCCCGTCTAAAAAAGGTGCTTTTGACGCTGTTTTGGACGCTGAAAAATCATCATTCAAATCGCGGGGGTGAACTTACCCCATGATAACCCACTGGAAGTTAAACATGGCACTTTTGGCAAAAAACGTTTTGGGACTGAAAAAAAGAATTTTTTGCTCTACATAAAGCCGCCGGGCTATAAAAAAATTTTGCAAATACCCGGAAATGAGCTGCAGAATACAGCGGTTTAAAAAAGACCCCCACCAAACGGGCCCCTCACCATGGTCAACTAAAAAGGGGGAAAGTGCCCAAGTTTTTATATATTTTGTATCGGTATATGGAAATTTAATGGGGAGGGTGGCACATGTTGAAACCCTGTTTGTTTGGGAGTTCCCTGGGGAACCAACACTAGTATTTCCGGGGGGAAAAAAGTGACCAAAATTTTCTGTTTTCGGGAAATTTTAATACTGGCAAAAAACCCAAATTTGTCCCATTCTCGTTTCCCGGGGGAGGGTTTGTTCCTTTGTTTTTCTCTAGCCTTAGGGAACAAGGTTTGGGCCCCAATTTTATCAGGTAACCATTTTACATCTGGGTGTTGAAATTGAAATGTATGAAATTGGGAAGTATTGATGTAGGGGACCGGAATTTTTAACCCCAAGCACTCTGAGAGGCAGGGGATGAAGATCCCAAGCCCCTATCGGGAGGTATTTTTCACCGGGCAAAGAGGTCTCCCCCCATAAAAACTAAAATTCCAGGCCTTTTTCCCACTTCCTGGGGAAAAACCCCGGGCCTCAACTCACGGACGTTAAAGTTTTCCTTGGTTGGTTTACCCACCCCCCCTCCCTCTCCCTTAAACCCCTTTATTTATCCCCCTTTTCCCTGTTTTTTCCAAACCCCCTCTTACCCTTACCTACAAAAACCCCCACATTTTCCCGGGTTACTTCTGCTTAAGAAATGGGGAATATTTGGGAATTGTCCAGTGAGAGCATTTGTTTTATGGGTACTTTGTGTGGGGGAGATGCTTGGGGGGGGAAAAATACGAAATTTTTTGAAACGTTTTAGTTTTTTTAAATTGAATTTTCTTTATTTCTTTTATATGCTGAAATTGGTTTTAAGTATTTTTCATTTATTGTTTTTCAAAAAACTTTTTTATTTTTATCTTTAACAAGGGTGGTGAATCACGGGTTTTCTATTTTACTGTTCTAAAGGAACAAAGGGGAATTTATCCCAAAAAAGGAGGGAAACTTTGAATTTTATTAACCCTAAGAGGTACGGGGCCCCGGATATTTTTTCAAAAAAAATTGGGGATCACCCCCCCCCCTTGAATATACTCATAATTTTTTCATTAGCGATTATATCCCCTTTTAAACCCTTTTATACGCCCAAAAGAAGTTGATTTTTATGGGGTTCAGCTTCAATACCAGAGAAAAACTTTAAAAATTAGGGGTATAAATTTGCGCCGCATTGCTCCCAAAGGGTTTAAAAAGGGGTAGGGGGGTCAGCCTGTATTGCTCATCCAACATGCCCCCTTTTGCATCAAATTGTCTGCATTCCTGTTGTCCCAGAAAGAAGTTTTTCCCAAAATGTTTAATTCACAAGCTATTTAAAAAAACCCAGTTTGCTGACAACAACAACTAAGGACAGGGATTACTTTAAAATTTTTATCCTTTTCTATGATGAAGAAGACAAATTTTTTTGGGTTTCAGAGGGTGTAATTGTGTATGAGGGGTTTAGAAAGGGTGGGGGAATACCAAACAATTTGTTTGACTCCCTTCTTTGCAGGGTTTATGGATGTGTCAGGTTTTGGGGGGCCCTGCATGGGGTTTTTCCCGACTTTTGGGGGCTACATTTTCATTGGGGAAAAACCCGAAGGGCCAAACCCATAAACTTTTTGACATACTGAAGCAGGCATAAATCCCCCCCCCTTTTGGGAAAAACGGGGCCGCGGGGCAGAAATTCTAACAAGAAAAATCCCCAAAACCACACCTCAAACCCCTAAAGAAAATAAACATGAAGTTTGCGGGAAACTGGCCAACCCCTGCTCCGCCTTTAAACCCCTTTGAACATCTTTGGGGGGGCATTTAAAAAGGGAAAGGGTGGGGGAAAGCGGGGGCCCAAGCAAACTCTTTTATGTTGTCATTAGGAGTGTAAGGCTATTTTAAACAGGGTTGTTTTTTCGGGGGAAAATTACGCCCCGTTTTTACCCGTGTGCCCGGGGGGCGGGGCGGGGGGGGGGGGAACTGACAGGGGGCCGGCATTTCCCGCCGGCCCATTGACGTGAATTACAAACGGCGGGGAATTTGGGGCCTAGTAATTCAAACTTTCAATTATCCCCCCCCAAGGCCGGCTTCCCCGGGGCGGGGAGAGGAGACGTAACCCCTTAGTTCTCTATGAGAACGTGAATTACCGTAATTTGGGCCCGTTTTGGGGCCCGAAAATTTGCGCATTTTTCGGCGGGAAATTTACGGCCCAAATACCCCAAAAACTTACCCTTTGTAAACATAGTTAAAAACTAATTTACAAAAAAATAACAATGGTAAACAGTTTAGAGTAATATTTTAAAAAAAATTCATTTACCCCAAAAAAGGGTAACAAAAATTAATATAAACAGATAAAACCCAAATGTGTATAAAAAACCAATAAAAAATACAAAAAGTCTTAATAATGTAAAAAAAAGCCCAAATAGCACGTTTAAAAATCCCCCAACCCCAATGTTTCACAAGAATGTTCTTTGGGGGGAGGGGGGGAGGAAATGGTCCATATATAGGGGGAAACCCGCCTTCGCAACCAAAAAACAAATTTTTTTTTTAAAAAGTTTTTTCCCAGGTTAAGATGAATGGCAATGATAAAAAAACCCCGGACAATAAACGCTCCATAAAAAAAACCCAAAAAAAAAATTAAAAAAGTTTAAAAAAATTGCAGAACAAAACCACTTTTTACCTACGGGGAAGAAAAAACGGCCGTTGGAAGCAAATGCATCCCAAAAAACCCGGAAGGATTTTAATGAATTGAAAAAAAAAAGGGGTTTAAAAAATCCCGCAGAAAGTAAAGCAAAAAAAAAAGTGTTAAAGAATAATTTTTTTAAAAAATTATATGGGGAAGACCCCTGGGGCCCATAAAAAATGAAACTTTTTTTGGTCTAAAACCCCACTTTTTTCCCCATAGAAACCTATGGGGGGAAAAAAAGTGGTTTTTTTAGCCCAAAAAACCTTTTTCTTACATGTGGCCCAAAAAAAAAAATTTATACATTTTTTTTTGGAAACCCGCCCCCGCCAAATTTCTAAAAGATGGAAATTTGGGTTTGCCCGAAGTAAATTTAGCATGGTGCTATTTTGCTGGATTTTCAAATTTGTTTATTTCTTTTTTCTTTGAGGATTTTTTATTGGAAAAACCCGTTTTTTAAAATTACATTTTCAGGTCCACTTTTGGGCTTTCTTCATCGGTGTATGTGTTTTCCCCCAGGGGGGTTAATAAATTGAAAATTTCCGGGTTTTTTGGGATAAACCCTTTCCCCCCCCTTTTTTTTTTGTGTTATTTGCATTTATTTTTTGATGCTCAGGTGTATGAAACTTTTTTTCACTTTCCCAATTTTTAATGAATATATTGTATATTATCTTTGTGCATCATGTATTTAAAAGAATTTTGAGGTTTGTTACTTTTTTCATTTTGTAATGGGAAAAAAAGAATAAAATTTTTTAAAAATTTATTTTATTTTTTGGTTAAATTTGTGAGTGTATTTAAAAATTTTAACACACGAATATGTTTTTGGTAGAAATATTTATTTTTTTTTAAAGGGGAAATGTCACATAGGTTATGCCCCTTCGAGGACAGCACAAGCCAGTGTCAGACCTGCTGTTTCCAGCACTGTGTCCCTTATTCTGTAAGATGCAGCAGTTTTAGGCATTTACCCCTCAATCTTTTCATGAGCAGGTGTTAGCCCCGCCCACCAAAGGCTAGCTCCGCCCACTGACAGTTATTCATATGTTTCTACCTATTCAAAGTAATAGGTTTATCAGTTGAGGTGGGTGGGGCTTGCCGCAGGTGGGCGGGGTTTGAAAATAACTGACTCTTTCAATGACTCTTCGAATGACTCTTTTGGCTGAAAACTGCAGATTTGAGCATTAAATACATGAAAACTACAGCATCTTACAGAATAAGGGACACAGCGCTGGAAACAGCAGGTCTGTCACTAGCTTGTGCTGTCCTCAGCAAGGGGGGGGGCAAAACTATGTGACAGGTTCTCTTTAACCCCTTAAGGACCCAGCCTGTTTTGACCTTCCTGACACAGCCCTATTTTTGAAATCTGACATGTGTCAATTTATGTGAGAATAACTTTTTGACACTTTTACCTATTCATGTGATTCAGAGATTGTTTTCTCATGACACATTGTTCTTTAAGTTAGTAAGAAATTTTTATCCATACAATCCTTGTTTGTTTGTGAAAAATATCAAAATTTCATGAAAATTTGGAAAAATTTGCGATTTTGAAAGTTGCAAAATTTCTGCGTGCAAGACAGATAATTATTCACCACAAAATAGTTTATAACTAGCATCTACCATATGTCCACTATAGGTTGGCATTTTTTAAATGTCTTTTTTTTTTTTTTTACGACATTTGAGGGCTTAGAAATTAGTAGTAATTTCTCAACTTTTTAAAGAAAATTTGCAATATACATTTTTTTAGGGACCACTCCAGTTCTGACGTGGCTTTGAGGGGCCTGCATGTTAGATACCCCTAAGTGATGCCATTTGAGAAACAAAGACCCTTAAAACGTATTTACAACACTATTTAGGAAGTTTGTTTACCCTTCAGATTTTTCACAGAAATTTTAAAGCAAAGTGGAGGTGAAATTTCAAAATTTCACTTTTTTGCGATTTTCATATTTATCCATTATTCACTGGAATACGGTAAATGTGACTAGGTAAATGCAACTTAATATAAATTCCCCCAGGTCTGCCGTTTTTAGAGATTTCCTTTATGTGGCCCTATTTGCATTATTTGGCTCACCCATAAGCCCCGGGAATAGGAGGAGCACCTACTATACTCTGGGGTTCATTTCAATACGATTTTATTGAGGCGCCATTTCAGGTTTGGGACACCCTAAGGTCCCTAAAATTAATAAAAACCCCTAAATAGACCGCATATTGGAAATTCCCCCCTTAATGAATATATCCAGGGGTGCATTGAGTATATAGGACCCCCACAGGTGATTCAAAATTTTTTTTTTTAGCATAAGGCTGTGAAAATTAAAAAAAAATTTTTTTTTCAATTATCTGCAATTTTGCTTAAATGTTTCATATATACAAGGAATCCTGGAAAAAAGAACCTAAAACTTTGTTAAGCAATTTCTCCAAGTTCGGCAATTACCCTACATGTGGGTGTTAAACTGCTGTTTGGGCGCATGGCAAGGCAAGTGAAGGAGCGCTATTTGGCTTTTGGAACACAGATTTTTTGGTGGGGCCATGTCGCATTTGCAAAGCCCCCAAAGTAGCAGAACAGGCGAAAAACCCTTTCCCGAAGTCGCCCCATTTTGGATTTAAAAACCCCTTTAGGGATCTCATCTAGGGGGTTTGTACTGTGCATTTCGGATGCACAGGTGTTCCATAGTTTTTTTTTAGCATTGGGCAATGAAAATGGTGGGAAAAACGCAGTTCGGTCATTGTTTTTTGAGTTTCAATTTTACAGCATTCGCCGTGCAGTGTAAATGATGTGATAACTTTACTATGGGGGTCGGTTTTTAGTGTGTAAAACAATATTTATGCATCGCAATCTTCTGAGAGCTATACATTTTTTATTTTTCCGTATACGCTGTATAAGGATTTTTTTTGTGGGATGAACTGACGTTTTAATTGGTAAACTTTTGGGGTTTCTAGGAGTTTTTGATCGCTTTTTTATTCCATTTTATGTGCTGCGGGTGAACATTCTTATTTGTGATTGTTTTTTTGTTTTTTTTTACGGGGGTTCACGTACAGGTTAATTAAATGACAGATTTATAGGGCAGGTCGTTACGCACGCCGGCGATACCCAAATTGGGTACTTTATTTATTTTTGATCTTTTTTGGGGCGATTGCCGTTTGTAAAGGGGGGGAAAAAGGGCGGTGTACGTATTTTTTTTTATTTTTTGTGTTTGTGTTTTACTTGTTTTTCATTTTTTTTACTTTTTTTCACTTTTCACATTTTTATTTTACTTTTCCCCATAGGAGATTTGAATGAGAGATCTTTAGTTCTCTCATTCAATAGGAATCAGTACATTAGCTTGTTGCTTATATGGTTCCTATGGTAATGTCAGTCAAAGATGCCGGGTCATGCCCACAGGGCACGGCCGGGCATCGTGACGTCACAGAAAAACCCGGAAGGCATTCTCTGCCTTCCGGGCTGTCTGTCAGAGGGCTGGAGCTGCACGGGATCGCCCGTTTCCCTGCGCTGCTGCCCCGGACAGAGACGCGGAGGAGCGATCTCCCCCTGCGTCTCCCTTAGTTATTGCGACCCGATCGTCGCGATAATTAAGGGGTTAACCGGCCCCCCCCGGAGCGATCCGGGGTCGTGGCCGACGCTGCGGGATGTCAGCTGTATATTACAGCTGACACCCGCGCGATCGCGCGAACTTGCTTTAGAGTTCGCGCGATCCTCAGGACGTCCAGGTGCGTGAACCCCCAAACGACCTGGACGTATGGATACGTCTAAGGTCGTTAAGGGGTTAAATTATGGGTATATTTATATGAGCCATTATCATGCTTTTTTATTTATTTTTGATTTATTTATCCTCTTTTTCTCTCTCTATATATTTATATTTTATATTATGTTGTACACCACAACCTACAGTTTTTTTTTCACTTTTGTGTGAGTTTATTGTAAATGTATACCTTGCTCTGCGCACTTTATTCATCATAATCACTTTCACTTTTTTTTTTCTTTTGGGCCCTTTCCCTGTGTTTTCTAGGTTTCCTCTATGATTGGGGCGCATGCTCTATGTGCCCCTTTTACCATTTAAAATGCATTTTTTGTGTTCCAATGTAATTTCCCGGGACGGGCGCTATTGACTTTGGGAAACCAAGGTTTTTCTTTTAGATTGGGTTGGGGGCGGTCCAAAAAAACTTTTGTTTTATTTTTTTTTTTTTTTTTCTTAAAGGGGGTTTTTTTTTTTTCCCTATTTTTTTATCGATTATTTTTTAAATTCACTTTAAATTTTTTTGTTTGTTTCACTTTTGAAAGTTTTTTTAAAAATTTTTATTTTGCAATTCTTAACCCCAAAATTTCCGGTTTTTTCCAGCTTTTGCTTTCCCAATGGCCTTTTTTTTACTTCCTGTGGTTGCTTGTCGGGGTGTTCTGCATTTTTCTATTTTTTGTGATATTTTTGTTTTTTTTTGTTTATGGGTGTTTTATTTTCCCCGTTTTTTCATCATTGGGCCCTTTATCTTAGCCTGGGAAAAACCCTTTTTAAATTTTTTTTTGTTTTTGGTTGGGATTGGCTTTTTTCCTCTAAATATGGCCCCTTTTTTTTCCCCCCCCCCTGAGAAGCATTCCGCAAAAAGGGGCCAAATTTGGGCTTTTCAGCATGCTATTTGGTCTGTAAAATTTTCCCCTTTTTTATTAGTGGGTTTAGCGATTTTTATCAAAAAAAAGTTGAAATTTGGGAAGGGTTTTTTTGGGGATCGAAATTTCCAGTTTATGGATTAAAATTTAAAGGGTTAAAAAACTTTTTGCATCATTAAATTTAAAATCGCGCCTTTTTTTTGGCGTTCGGTAATTTTTGGGGGCCAGCAAATCAAAACAGAATAGAGCAGGGGAGATGGGTGTGGCGACTTTATGGGCTGGGTGTTTTTTTTGGTTTTCGATTGGGTGGAAAAAAACCATGGGCCTTTGTTTTACTTTGAACAGCGTTTTCCCGTTTTAGCCTCATGTCTCTCCGCGTTTTCTTTGGGATAGGGCCTGCGCTCTGCCGTGGCCAAACACTCACGAAAATTTGTCTTTTCTGACAGAGAAACCTCTACTAATTTGCTGTGATCCTTTAAAATTTTTTTTTTATTAAAAGATTTGAAGATTTTATGTAGTTAAACTAGGAATTTTTACAGCAGAAACTACCGCGTAAAAATTTACGGTGGGGGGGAGCGGGAGGGGGGGGGGCCCCCGGGCGAAAAAACAACAAACCTTTCTATAAAAAAACACTGGATAAAAAATTTACCAAGACTTAGTGTAGACATTGTAGTGGAATATCTTTATTATTTAAATTTGCTATTGAAAAAATTTCCTGGATATTGGGGGACCTGGAAAATTATATTGGTTTCACAACTTTTCTATTAAATGCAGGTCTCTTTGGTTTTTTTGCAAAACTCCCCTTTTTTTATCAGTATTCATTTCAGATATGTGCATTTTAATTTTAAAATTTAAAACCTGTGAATGTTGATAAATCCACCTTTTTTTTTAAATTTCAATCCAGCAATCTTTTAGTCAGCACAGGGTTTTTTTGTTGCCCAAAAAAAAACAGGTAAATACGAAAACAAAAAGTTGGGTTTTTTTTACTTTTGCACACCCAGCCCTTGTTCATTACGCAAAAAAAAAAAAACTTCCCCAAAGTAAATCTTTTTTTTCGCAATTTTAAAATCCAAACCCCAGGGGAATTGAAAGGGGCAAAAAAAAAACCGTTTTTTTATAAACCCAAAAAAAAAAAAAGTTAAAAGTGTTTTTTGCTTTTGCAAAACCCAGGGTTTTTTTGATTGACCAGCCTCCAGTAAATCTTTTTAAAAAAGCAATTCTAAATTTTAC
>JAODAL010076522.1:0-13596 GCA_025379985.1 Phyllomedusa bahiana | reverse complement strand
TGGGGGGGTTTTGGGGGGTTTTACATGTCATGGGGGTATCCTTATTGGGGTTTTAAAAAAAAAATAACATATATAAATACGTGTACAAAAATAAATAGTACAAAAACACAAGGATGTGTAAAGGGGATCATTTTTATTTCTTCACTTTGGGGGAAAATCCAAAAGTGCCAAAAAGGGGGCGTGAAGAATAACATAAAACCACATGAGGTGCAAAACTCAATAAAACAGGGCACATGGGGGGCAGGCCTTTTATTTTGCAAGGGGAATCCAGCCCCGGGTTTTACGCCCTGCCCTTCGGTGGCTTAATACTGTAACTATATAGACCCCGGGGTGAAAAGATTTCCCCTTTAAATCAAAAATTCACTTCTTTCCCAATTAAAAAGGGCCCAACCCTGATTATAGAAAGTGCAAACCAACAGGGCCCTCGTTTTTGCTACCAGGACTGGAGCTGAAATCAGTAAAATGAAACTTCCCCCTGATTCTCCATGGGTTCTCAGCACCCCATAAGCTGTACTTTTTTCTAGAAAGCCTTTATATAGGACATCCCCTGTATACAGCGTCCCAAAATGCACCCCCGGATGCAAAGAGAAGACCAAAAAGAGGGACCCACCCCCCTACCCGTGCACCACCCCCCTACCCTGTGTCAAAACCCCCGTGGTTTTGCCTCAGAAAGTGGGAAGCCCCTCCTCCAATGGTGATGCCCACCCACCCCCCCCCCTATGGTGTGCCCACCCATCGATTTTTCGTTGTAACCCCTGCCCCCTGCTAAAGGATTACCGGGGATTTTAAATCTTTTATAATTCGTTGCCGCTGGAAATTGTGGCCCCTTTTCTCCCTACGAATCAAAATATTACACCAAAATCAAAAAATTATAGCATTATTTTTTCTTTTGAGCTGTCCTTAAAAAATTCCTCACACCCCTTTCCCCCCCTCCTTTTCTGGGTTTCACCCTTCTTCTTTTCCCCCTAAGCCGGGGCCTAAGGGGGGTTCATACAAATTTTTTTTTTTCCGGTGGTCTAGGAGAGGAGGGGTTAATATACATCTCTGGGGTCTAGGGCAGGAGGGGTTTCGTCAGTTTTTTTTTTGTCGGGGGTACAAAAAGGTTTTTCTGATAACATATGGGGTTTGGGCAAATTGATCCAGTTTTAAAATAAGTCCTGATAATTTGTTACAAGTATAATTTGAAGTCCCAGCAATTTTGCTCATTGTCCAGCTGGTACGTTTAATATACCCGGGTTTCACTCTGCCTGGAGGGGGAACTGGACACTTTTTTAAAACAAAGTCCAATGCAGCAGACCATGAAGACTAAACCGGGGGTTTTGGGGGGTTTGCCCCGCGGGGGCCAATTTTAAAAAAACAAAAAAACCAGCCATTTTTTTCCATCCTTCCACAGATTTTGCAACCAGATTGGACCAGACCTAAGTGAAGTTTCCATTCACTGAAGCAAGCAGAAATTTTTTAAATCGGCTTTCAATTAGTTTATTAAAAAGTTTCATTTTATATAAAAACAAACATTTGTCCCCATCCTTCCCCCTCCCAAGCGGGCCTCTCCATCGTCATGATCCGTTTCAGCCTCCGTCCTCCCCCCGAGCTTTCACCTGGGGAAAAAGACCTATGGTTGGGGTTTTTCTTAGCCTTTCCCGGACGGGTAAACATAATTTTATTTTGACATATTACCTGAAAAAGGAAAACAAGGGGACCTTTTGACACGTTTGCAGTTGTGGAAGGAAACTTGAAAATCAGTGACGAATGCAAAAAATTCCTACTGTTACCCTCTAAAGCTCCCTGTTTTTTGGGGCTAGCCCGTGTACAGGGATGTATCGTCTCTATCCTCCGGATCGTAATAAAAAATAAAGCCTGATGCACCGCTTGTAGACCCTTATATTTATTACTCACGCTTTTTAAAAATTACAGTGCCCTAGGATACGATATTCTCAACATACATTGGGGTTTCCCCATTTACCCGGAGGTGCCCGTCCCTATAATGCTACTTAATCCTGGAAAGCCACCAGGGGCATAAACTGAGTATATCATTAAAACCCTAATGGTGTTCCCATACACAAACATCAATACTCAAACCTGCAAAACACAGGGGCACAAACAGTTTCTGGGAAATTCGATTAAATTTAAAAAAATTTTTTTGTGCCCCGGATTCTGGAGAAGGATATGGAACATTTCTAGAGAATAAAATAACCTTTAGTAA
The DNA here is from genome assembly GCA_025379985.1 of Phyllomedusa bahiana. NCBI lineage: Eukaryota > Metazoa > Chordata > Amphibia > Anura > Hylidae > Phyllomedusa > Phyllomedusa bahiana. The sequence goes on along the minus strand of JAODAL010076522.1, from coordinate 11,393 downwards.
CCGGATTTTGGAGAAGTTTGGGTACATTTTAGATGAATAATATAACAGGTTATAGAACCCTTCTGGGGAAGGGTCGGGTACATTTCTAGATGTAATAATATAAAAATTATAGTGTCAGTTAGGAGAAGGGGCTGGAACATTTTTAATGTAAAATACAACAATTATAGTGCCGGGATTTTGGAGAAGGGTCTGGTACATTTTAGATGTAATAATATAACAAGTTATAGCAGGGTTCCCAACCCGTCCCCCAAGGCACACCAAAGGGCATTTTTCTGGGTTCCTTAGGATTGCAAGGGAAGTCATTTTTGTCAGGCTTCTGCACAGTTGAAAACATTTGTCAGTGCATTTGGGGGGGGATCCCGAAAAAATGACCCTTTGGGTCCTTGGGTGGAGTTGGGAACATGGTTAAGTGACCGGGGTTTTGGGGGAAAAGGGCCCCAACATTCTAGATTAATAATACAACAAGTTAAGGGCCGGGTTTGGAGAAGGGGCTGGTACATTTTTGATGTAAAAATATAAGAAATTTTAAATGACCCCGGATTTTGGAAGGGGCGGAACTTTCTAGATGTAAAAAAATTTTAACAAGTTAAGTGACCAGATTCGGAGAAGGGGCTGGGTACATTTTTTAATGAAAAATGAAAATTATATACCGATTCTGGGAAAAGGGTCTGGATACATTTCTAGATGTAAAAAATAACAAGTTATAGTGACCAGGGGTTTTGGAGAAAGGGGGCTATACATTTCTAGAGTAATAAAGAAAAAGTTTTAGTGACCAGGGTTTTGGGAAGGCTGGATAAAATTTTCTAGATTAATTACAACAAGTTATTGTGACCCGGGATTCTGGAGAAGGGGGGAGACATTTCTAATGTAAAATAGAACAATTAAGTGACCCGGGATTCTGGAGAAGGGTCCGGGTACATTTCAGATGTAAAATACAAAAAGTTAAGTGCCCGGGATTCGGAGAAGGGGCTGGGACATTTCTAATAATAAAAAACAAGTTATAGTGATCAGGGTTCTGGGGAAGGGGCCGGAACATTTTTAAATGTAATAATGAAAAAAGTATGTGCCAGGATTCCCGGAGAAGGGGCGGGGTACATTTCTAGGGGTAATAATAGAACAGTTTTTATACCAGGATTTTGGGAAGGGTCTGGATACTTTCAGATGTAATAATTAAAAAAGTTTTAGTGACCAGGATTCTGGAGAAGGGGCGGATCATTTCTAGGTGTAAAAAAACAAGTTATATGCCGGATTTGGGGGAAGGGGGATAATTTCTAGGGGTTAATAATAAACAAGTTATAGTGACCAGGTTCGGGAAGGGGGTGGTACTTTCTAGATGTAATAATAGAACAATTAGGGGGCCAGGGTTCGGAGAAGGGCTGGATACTTTCTAGATTTAAAAAACATAACAAAATTATAGTGACCAATTTGGAGAAGGTCGGATAATTTCTAATTAATAAAAAGAAAAAAATTTAGGACCGGGGTTTGGAAAGGTCTGGATACATTTTAGAGTAATAAAGAAAAAATTATAGTGACCGATTCTGGGGAAAGGGTCTGGATAATTTTAGATTAAAAAATAAACAAGTTATGTGACCCCGGGATTTGGAGAAGGGGCTTTATCCCGGATTTTTCTATTGCCAGATTGGATCGGGGAAGGGAATTTTTTTTTCCCCAACTGAGGACAAATTTGGGTTCTCCTCATGAGGGGTTTTTTTCCCTTTCCTCTGGATCTGGTGAACGGGGCCCCCCGGTGAAGAAGCAGGAAATGGCGTCCCCGTGGCAATTGGGGCTAGGGCTCCGGCCCTCGCCATTTTTCTCCGCTTCCCCCCCGCAGAGCAGGGAAAACTGACAAGGAGGAAGCGCCGCGTCGGGGTTCGTCCGCTCGAAGGTCGGGAGCTGGGGAGCCGCTCACCCCCGGGCCGGACTGGGGAAGCTCCGGCAGGGGCTGGCAATGGCGCCCATCGCCCGGGGTTTCCAGCGGTCAGGGAAGCTCCGCAAGTGGGCAAAGTTTTGGGATGGGTGTCTCAATTGCAGAGGCTCGGGGTGTCCCGGACTTCTCTTTTCTTTGGGGGCCATTATCTGCTTGTCCCTGCAGTTTTTTTCGAGGGGCCCCAGACAACTCAGTTAACTGCGGCCGCCGACCCGCATGCCAACCACGCCCCCATTCAATTTTTAAAAGGTGAAAATCCCAACGATAACCATCTCCTAGACCTCAAAGAAAACGTGGGCTTTTTTACACGGCCGGAAATTTTTGACCCGATTCAAAAACCCCCTTTAAAAAAAAATTGGAACTACTTTTATACTGTGTCCTATCCAAGATAAGAATCCACAAACCCACGGCAAAAAAAACGAAAAAAAAACTGTTCCAAAAAACAAAAAAGTGTAAAATACTGCTGGATTCTGTGTGGGCGCAGCCTTAAAACTACACTAATAACTAATAAACAAGCAATGTAAGTTCTAAAAATCCAAAAAAAAACCTGGGCTTTAAAAAATATAAAAGTGCATATTTATTTCAAAAAAATTTATAATTAAAAACCCGTTTCAAAAGCCTACAACCTTTTTCCCCGGTCATACGGAAACCCAAAAGAGTAGGCTGTAGATATAACTAAAAAAATTTTTATAAATTTACAAAAAAATACTTAGCTATTAATACATGACCAATCAAACAATAATCTAAAAAAAAGAATGTTGCAATAAAATTCTTTTTTCATTACGTAATTTGTTAAACGACGGCTTTTTTACAGGGTGTGATTTTACAACTCGCCAGCGGTTTATTCTGTTACAGTAGTCACTTTAATCCAGTTTTTTATTGCAACTTATTTACACTCAAAAATTTTTTATTCCCTATTTACTCATATCAATTCTCTATGTATCTTTCCTTTATATTTCTTAAATTTCATATCTATCTATTATCTATTATCTACCTAAATTTCTATTCATACATCCTTTCTATCTTTCTATATCTATCTATCTATTCTATCTATCCATATTATCTATCTCAATCTATCTCATTCTATCTATCTATCCACATCTATCTATCTCAATCTTTCAATCTATCTATCTATTATCACTATCTATTATTATCTATCATCTATATCTATCTATTCTATCTATCTATTCTATCTATCTATCTCTCTATCATCTACTTTTATCTACTCACATCTATCATTATATCTATCTATCTCTATCTACTTTCTCATATTATCTATCATCTCTCCTCTATCTATCTCATATCTATCTATCTCATATCTATCTATCTCTATCATTCTATCTATCTATCTATTTTTCCCTATCTATCTCATATCTATCTATTCATATCTATCTATTCAATCATCTATTCATATCTTTTATCTCATATCTTCTATGTATCATCTCATACTATCATTGTATTCTATCTTTTTATTATCTTCTCAATTTATCTTTTTATTATATCCTATGTAGTATCATCTGTAATCATCCATTTATTCTATTCAACTATGTAGTATGTATGTTTGTATTATGTTTTTATCATTCATACCTATCTCATATCTACACTTTCACATATCTATCTCTATCTATATCTATCTTCTATCTATTCATATCTATCTACTACCCCTTACTATCTATCATCTTCTATTATTGTCTATCTATCTATCTATTATTATCTTTTTCCCCATATTATCTACTATCTATCTATCTACTCATATCTATTATTCCTATCGTCTATTTTTCTATATCTATCTATCTAGTATTTATTCTATCTATCTATCTACTATCTTCTCATATTATCTTCTCTTATCTGCTTCTATCTATATCTAGTATCCATATTATCTATCTTTAAATATTATCTATCTATCTCATATCTATCGATCTCATATCTATCTCATATCTGTCTATCTATCTATCTATCTATCTATCTCAAAAAATAGAAAAAAGCAATAGTAACGGAATACTGCGGGCTTCCAGGGATCCAGAATTAGATCCAAAGTTATCAGCCAGAAAATGAGATGAGAAACATTGCAGCCCTCAACTAAAGAAAGCAAATGTGTTTATCCCTCATGTCACAATGTCTTGAAGAGTACATAAACCTGCATAAGGGGCTCAGAACCTAAAAGTCTACAGAAAAAAATAATGAACTGTAAAGGAAAAAAAGGATACATCCAAAAGGCACCCCCCAAGCACAGCCCATCAAGCTTCATTAGGGGGGTTGGGGGGTGGTTACATGTCTGGTGGGTACCCTTTAGGGGCTACAAAAAATAAATATATAAATAATATGTGCAAACAAAAACAAAAAATAGCTACAAAAAACAGGGGACGTGAAAAGGGGACTTTTTAATTCTTCCTGTGGAAATACCCAAAAAGTGCAGATAGGGGGATGAAGAGTAAAAAAAAACCAATGAGGTGAAAACCAAAAACATGGTGGGTGATGGCCTTGTAAAAGATTTTGCTTTGGGGACCCGGGCCCCAGGTTCCCTCTGTCCTCACGAGTGGTCCAAAAACACCTTAACATTTTCAGCACCCTGGGGGGAAAAGATTTCCCCTTTAACACTATTCACATTCCTTTAAATTTAAGAGCCACACCCTGATTAAGCAATGTCAAACCACGTCAGCGATCTTTCTTGGACTGGAGCTGAAATCCCCTAAATGAAATTCCTCCTTTCCCCCCTTTTTTCTCACAGCAATTCTGTACATTTTTCTAGGAACCCTTTATTAGGACGTCCCCTGAAACAGCCGCCAAAATGCGCCTCGCAGAGAAAAGAGAAGCCCGAAAGAGGGAAACCCAAAACGCTCCTCCCTGGCAGCCCCCCCCCTCCTACCGTGCGCCCCCCCCTCCCGTGCAGTCACCCTCCCCCCCCGGGCCCCGGGTACCCCGGGTTTTTTTGCCTCTGTATGTGGAACCCTTCCCCCCAACGGTGATGCCCACCAGCCCCCCTGTTGGTGCCCCCCCAATTTATTGTAACACCTGAACTTCCCATAAGGATTCCCTGGCATTTCCATCTGACATGATCGTGCTTTTGCCGCGGGGAACGTGGCCCTGCCCCTTTCCCTACATTTAATTTCGAGAAATTAAAACCCAAAATCTATAATGTTTTAGCTTTATGTTTATTCGAGCTGTTCCCTAAAGAAGGAAAATTGAGATCCTAAGTTTTGCAACCTGAAAAAATTAAAGGGGTCACTTTTTATTCCGCACCCTTCCCCCCCCTCCGATTCTTGTTATCACCCCCTTTTTTTCTTTAATAAACGGGGACAAAGGGGTTTTAATTTAAAATTTTCCCTGGTGGTTGGGATGATGGGGGGGTTAAAATATAAATTCTGGGGTTTGGGCGGGTGGGGGGTTTTGTTAGTTTTTTGGTTTGGGTTCTAAGGGGTTCATGAAAAATATAGAGTTGGTCAAATTGTACCCAGTTAGACAAAACCCCAGTCTGATAAATTTGTTACAATGTTTCATCTGAAGCCCGGCGCTTAGTATTTCCAGAGGGTTTAAAAATTTGTAACTTCCCCTGGTTTTCATCGCCTGAAGGTTTTGTGCAGAGGGGAACTGGACCTATTTTACGCAAACCCCAAAGGGGCAACAGATGGATCCATGCTGCACGGGTTTGGGGGGGTTTGCGCCGGGGGGTCCCATTTTAAAAACTAAAAAAAAAAAACCGCATTTTTTTCCATCCTTCCCGGGGCCAGACCTAAGTGTAAATTTTCCCTTTGACAGCAAGCGAACATTTTTCAATTGGGTGTTCAATTGTTTATTGAAAGTTTAGCTGGGACAATAAATGTCTTCTTAATTTTAATAAATTTTGTCCCCATCCTTCCCCTCCAGACGCGGGACGTCTCCCTCGTCAAGATTTTGGTGCACCTCCAGTCCTCCGCGCAGCTTTCACCTGGGAAAATGGTAGCGTGGGGTTGGGGGGATGCATTACCTTTTTGGGTTGGGGTATCATATATTACAAAGTGCAGAAGAAATTATAGGTAAAAGGATCCAGGGGCGGACGCTTCTGTCACGTTTCTGCAGCTGTGGAAGGAAACTTGGGGAAAATTTCAAAGTTGAAGTGCAATAAAAAATCCTGCTGTTCCTCTCTAATGCTCCCGGTTATGGGGGCTGGCCCTGTGTATGAGGGGAGTATCGTCTCTATGCTCTCCGGCATAATAAATTTTTAAAAACTCTGATGACACCCGCCGCCTGTAAACCACTTATATTATATTTCATCACGTCTTAAACAAGACAGTGGGTCAGGATACAATTTTTAAAAAAATTTTTTTCCACATTCTACCACTGGGGTGGGCGTCCCTCATAATCCATTAATCCTGGGAAAAACCCCCTAGTAGCATAAACAGTGTAGTATATCTTCAAAACCAAGTGGTACGGGCCCTCCTAATATAAATCAATAATCAATCCGCAAAGCCTTAGGACGCATAACAGTGTAGTATATTATTTTAAATGCTGGGGTCTTTATAAAATTATTAAAAAAATAATTCTGCATGTCACTGAACATCATAACGTGTAGTAAAATTAACTACCACTAATGGGCTGTTTCATACCCACATCAAAACTCAATCCTGCAAAGCCCCTAGGGCAGCATAACATGTAGTATTTTTCTACCACTACTGGTGCTGCTCTCAAACCTATATCCCCCAATCTCAATTTCTGAAAGTCACTAGAAGCTCATAACAGTGTAGTTTATTAATTATTTAGTGTAAAGTCTCTCATACATTAATCAATACATCAATCCTGCAAAACCAAATAGGGGCAGCATAAACAGTGTAGTAGACATTTTACCACTAGATGGTGTGCCCCCCCTACACGTTTAAAACAAACATCATTTTTGCATACCACAGGACCCCGCATAAAAGTGTAGTAATTATTCTACTCTAGTGGTACTTTTCCCCAACAAGTACTTCGTGCACAAACCACAAGCCACTAAGAGCACAAAAAGTGTATATATTTAAACTATATTAATGGGCCCGTACTTTTTAATGAACAAAAACTCAAACCTTCTAAGTCCTGAAGCACATAACATTAGGATTTATTTTACCAAGATGGGATGTCCCTCATTCAAGCTACATCAAAACCAATTTTTTGCAAAGCCAACCCGGGCAGCTAACGTTTTGTATACAAATTTTAACACAAATGGACTGTCCCCTCAAAAGCTACATCAATCAGCAATCCGCTAAGCCACGGGCCCCGGGGAAACTTGTAGTGATTTTTTTTCCAATAGTTTTGGGTGTCTCATACCTCTTAACATATCCTGTCACCCCTAGGGAGATAACGGTAGTATATTATTAGACCATTCATAGTGCTGTCTAAAATAAAATCTTGACCCCTGGGGAGAGAGGAAAAGGTCCAATTTTGTCTCTTGATAATTTTATGAATTATCGAAAACCTGCACTTTTTTCTAAATTATTGTCAATTATTTCAATGTCTGCACGGTCTGTGTCTTTTAGATCTGTGTTCTGCATGAGGTGCTGCATCCTAGCCATGGTCTTGTAATAGGATGGAATTGATAGGATTAATGTGTCTTATTGATGTGATATAAGAGATTCATGTCCTATGTCTCTTATCAGCACCACTCTTCATATGTGTAATAGCATTTGATCTGCTGTTGTATCTATGCATTGCCTTTGAGATGTGAGGGGTTAATTACCTACATTCCTGCTCATCTATTCCTTCTTTGCATGGAGTAGAAAGTGGGCGACCTCTTGTATTGCTGACCACACAGCTTAGAAGCCGTACACTTAAAAGGAGTAAAGAAAGAATGTCTACTATGTTGGGTCATTCTGATAGTTAAGTGATGAAGCTCTGACTAGCATATAAGCCTGGCTTGGACACAACTAGCTAGCTTCTGCTGGGACCATGACTGGCTGGTGCCCAGCACCCCATGATGTCGTCATCGAGCGAGATGTGTGTACATGAGGTACAGAGGGGCTCCCCATTTCACTGTGCACGAACTATTCATCTGTAACATCTATAACTGCAGCTAAGTATCATTTTATTTCCTTATTTATGTATTAAACCTTTCATTTTTTATATATTCTGCTTCGATGTAATTATTTCTTTGATGCCAATCAATCAACCGCTTAGATATGGTCGGTATCGTTTATTGGGGGCTACAAAAATATACAGTGTATGAATAATGATGTGTACAAACAATAACAATAAATAGCTACAAAAACACAGAGGAAGTGTAAAGGGATATTTTATTCATTAACATATGGAAATATCCTAAAGTGCCAGATAAGTATCAATGAAGAGTAACGTAAACCTCCATGAGGTGCTCAAAAAATAAAAATGGCCCATGGTGGGTGATGGCCTTGTAAAAGATTTTGAATTGAGATCCAGACCCAGGATTTACCCTCTGTCCTACGAGCTGGTCTCTAACACCTTAACATATACAGACAGCCTGGGTGAGAAGAGTTCCCCTTTAATCACTATTCACATTCCTTTCAATTAAGAGGCCACACCCTGATTATAGCAATGTGCAAACCAAGCAAGCGGCCCGTGATGCTTCTCTATGGACTGAAGGGTGCAGTCACCTGAAATTAAACTTTATAACATTTTAACTTCCTCCTGATTCCTCCATGTGGTTCTCAGCAGCCAATGATGCTGTATATTCTCAGGGTTTTTTTCTGGAGAACCTTTATATGTAAGGGCCCTGTACACAGCGCTGCACAATGCAGCCTCCGCAGATGCAAAGAGAAGACCGAAAGATGGAGCCACCCCACTACCCTTTGCAGATACCCCCCTACGCTGTGCAGCCATCCCCCTACCCTGTGCAGCCACCCCCCTACCCTATGCAGCCACCTCTCTACCCTGTGCAACCCCTTTTTTCTCTAATATACTTGGCACTAAGTGGGTTAATACCAATTTTCCTGGTGGTCTAGGATGATGGAGGGGTTTATATACATCTCTGGAGGTCTAGGGCAGGTAGGGGGTTACTGTTCACTTTTTTGGTCCTGGGTATCCAGTCTAGACAATAAGCCCAGTCCTGATAATTTGTTACAATGTATCAGTCTTAAGTCCCGGCTGCTTAGTTCATTGTCCAGACTGGATACAATTGTAACATGGTTTACATCTGCACTGGAGGTTTTGTCGCAGACGTAGAACTGTATCCATTTTACAACGAACTCCAATGGCAACAGATGGATCAATCGGCTACACCGGGGTTTGGAGGTTTGCGCCATCAGGTCCATCATTTTAACAAACAAAAAAAACACAGCTATTTTTTTCCATCCTTCACAGACGTGGACCAGACCTGACTGTAAGTTTCCATTCACTGACAGCAAGCAGAACACTTTACAATCGGCTGTTCAATTAGTTTATTAGAAAGTTGCATCTTGATATAATTCTAATACATTTGTCCCCATCCTTCCCCCTCCAGACGCGGGACGCTCTCCATCGTCAAGATTGGCTTGCAGCCTCCAGTCACTCCCGCGCAGCTTTCACCTGGAATATGGTAGCGCTGGGGTTGGGGTTATGCATTATCCTTATCTGGATTGGGATCATCATATATTACAATGTGACAGTAAGAAATTACTACGGATAACAGGGATCACAAGGACGGACGCTTCTGTCACGATTCTGCAGCTGTGGAAGGAAAGACTTGGAAATTCAAAGCTTGAAGTGCAATAAAAATCCTGACTGTTACCTCTCTGAATGCTCCCTGGTTATGGGAGCTGAGCCCTGTATACTGAGGGGATGTATCGTCTCTATGCTTTTGCTGGAGTGTAATAAAGTATAAACCCCCTTTTGATGACACCGCCTGCCTGTAACCACTTATATTAGATTACATCACGTCTTATACAAGTTACAGTGGCCTCAGGATACAATATTCTCAACATATGGTTCCACATTCTACCACTGGATGGTGCTGTCCCTCATACATGCTACATTAATCCTGGAAAGCACCAGAGTAGCATAACAGTGTAGTATTTTCATTCAACCACTAGATGGTGCTGCTCTCAAACACTACATCAATACATCAACCCTGAAAAGTCATGGAACACCCATAACAGTTATAATTATTCTACCCTAGAGATATTTTAACCTTATACACGCTACATTTTTAGATAATTGAAAGTTATAGGACAGGAATTAAAGGTCTGGAACATTTCTAGATGTAAAATAAACAAGTTTAGTGACGGATTCTGAGAGGCTGGAAAATTTTGATGAATAATAAACAAGTTTGTGCCGGGATTCGGAGAGGGTCTGGATACATTTCTAGATTAATAATAAACAATTTATAGTGACCGGTTTGGAGAAGGGGCTGGATACATTTCTAGATTAATATAAACAGTTATAGGAGGATTCAGAAGGCGGATCATTTCAGATTAATAAAGACAAGTTATAGTGCCAGGATTTTGGAGAAGGTTTTGGTACATTTCTAAAGAATAATAGAAAAAAGTTATAGTGACCAGGATTCTGGAGAAGGGGCTGGATAATTTCTAGTGTAATAATATAACAAGTTATAGTGACTAGGATTCTAGAGGGGGGTCGTTGATCCAGGGATTTTTTTTGATTTTCCAGATTGGAGTCCCGGGAAGGAATTTTTTCCCTAACATTTAGGACAATTGGCTTCTACCTCATGAGGGTTTTTGCCTTAATCCCGGATCAACACTTTAACACTTTAGCAAAATGGGCTGAACTGGATGGACGTATGTCTTTTTCGGCCTGACAAACTATGTAACTATAAACTGGTGCAATACAAAAGTGACTGGGTATGGCAAAACAATAGATGAATTAAACTTCCTTCTATCCAGTCTGGGCAGCAGCATCAGGGATTGCCCCACAGGAGAGCAGGGGAAACCCACAGTGGATCTCTGCCAAGGTGCCAGTCCCAGCTCATTGGAAAGAAAGGCAGAGAAACAGGCAAAAAAAGCAAGAGGCAGAGTGCAATATGTGCAGCCAGGTACAGGAGCTGTAGGGCTGGCCCAAAGAATCATCTCCACTGGTGGCCCTAAGGATCGTCTCCACTGGTGGCCCCAAGAATCGTCTCCACTGGTGGGCCCAAAGATTCAGCTCCACTGGTGGCCCTAAGAATCAACTCCACTGGTGGCCCAAGAATTAGCTCCACTGGTGGCCCCAAGAATCATCTCCACTGGTGGCCCCAAGAATCATCACCACTGGTGGCCCCAAGAATCATCTCCACTGGTGGCCCCAAGAATCCTCTCCACTAGTGGCCCCAAGAATAATTTCCACTGGTGGCCCCTAGAATCAGCTCCACTGGTGGCTCCAAGAATCAGCTCCACTGGTAGCCCATAATAATTTCCACTGGTGGCCCCAAGAAACAGCTCCACTGGGGGGCCCCAAGAATCAGCTCACTGTGTCCCTAAAATCAACTCCACGGGCCCCAAGAAACGTTCCAAATGGTGGCCCCAAGAATCACTCCACGGTGGACCCCAAGAAAATCTCCAGGTGGGTCCAAAAC
>JAODAL010076521.1:0-13596 GCA_025379985.1 Phyllomedusa bahiana | reverse complement strand
AAATGCATTTCCCTATTTTCATAGAGGGGGGGCCCTTTAAGATCCCAAAAGGTTCCACTGCCAATATATTATATGTTTCAATGTCTATCTTGTGGTACATCTTATTTTGAAATTGCTCCAATGCATGATGTCCAATTAGGATTTCTAGAAATGGCTATTCATTCTGTATTTTATCATGGGGGTGTTTGGGATACCTTTTGAGATTAAAGGCAGCCCTTCCCATATATTATTAATTCAACACATGACAATAAGCTTTGGCTCAAGGCTAACATGAAAAAATGTTTGGAATGCCCATCCAAAAGCTATATTTTATGGATAGTTGGTGCTACAAGAATGTAGTGATTTTGTCTAAAAGAATAAAAAAACAGAAATACAGTATCTCACAAAAGCTAGTACATCCCTCACATTTTTTTAAAAATACGGTCTTATATCTTTTCATGGGACAACATAGAAGATATGACAGTTTCATACAGTGTAGTAGTTAGTGTACAGCTTGTATAACAATGTAAATTTGGTGTGCCCTCAAAATAACTCAGTCATCAATAACACAGTCAGCAATGTCTAAATCGCTGGCAACAAAAGTGAGTTCACCACTGATTGAAAATGGACAAATTGTGCCTAAACGGTGTCATGTGACTTGTTAGTGTTAGGTCTCAGGTGTGAATGGGGAGAAGGTGTGTTAAATTTGTTCTCAAACTCTCTCAAGCTGATCACTGGAAGTTCAACATGGCACCTCATGGCAAAGAACTTTCTGAGGATCTGAAAAAAAAATCTTGCTCTATATAAAGATGGCCTAAGCTATAGGAAGATTGCTAAAACTCTGAAACTGAGCTGCAGCACAGTTGCCAAGACCATACAGTGGTTTAACAAGAAAGGTTTCATTCAGAACAGGACTCCCCTTTGTCGACCAAAGAAGTTGAGTGTACGTGCTCATTGTCATATCCAGAGATTGTCTTTTCAAAATAGATGTATGAGTGCTGCCAGCATTGCAGCAGAGGCTAAAGGGGATGGGCAGCTCAACCTGTCAGTGCTCAAACCCTATGCCGAACACTGCATCCAATTGGCCTGCATGGCTGTCGTCCCAGAAGGAAGCCTCTTCTAAAGATGATGCACAAGAAAGCCCGCAAACAGTTTACTGAAGACGACATAGACTACTGCAAACATGTCTTGTGCTCTGATGAGACCAATATAAACTTATTTGGTTCAGATGATGTCAAGCATGTGTGGCGCCAATCAAGTGAGAAATAAAAAGACAAATGGGTGTCGCCTTTAGTTAAGCATGGTGGTGGTCATAGTTTGGGGCTGCATGAGTGTTGCCAGCTGTGAGAAACTACAGTGCATTGAGGGAACCATGAATGCCAACATGTACTGTGACATACTGAGGCAGCGCTTGATCCCTTCCCTTCAGAAACTGGGCCGCAGGGCAATATTCCAGAATGATAATGACCCCAAACACACGTCCAAGATGACCACTGCCTTACTAAAGAAAATGAGGATAAAGGTACAGGACCAGCCAAGCATTTCTCCATACCTGGAAGGTTGAAGAGCACAAGGTCTCTAACATCCACCAGCTTTGTGATGCAGACATGGGGGAGTAAAAGAGGATTCCAGTGGCTGCAAACTGTGATGCTCTACTGAACTCCATGTCCAAGAGAATTAAGACAGTGCTGGAAAATAATGGTGGCCACACAAAATATTGACACTTTGGGCACAATTTGTCACTTAGGGGTGTAGTCACTTTTATTGCCAGTGGTTTAGACATTGATGGCTGTGTGTGGAGCTATTTTGAGGGCATACCGAATCTACATGGTTCTACAGGCTGTACATTGACTACTTTACATTTTATCAAAGTGTCACATTTTCAGTGTTGTCCCATGAAAAGATATAATAAAATATTAGCAAAAATGTGAGCGGTGTACTCACTTTTGTGAACTACTGTACATAATATATACCATAACATCCAAATTTAGCACCCAGAACCTTCTTTAGAACCTTATTTGAAGGTCCTTCATTTCTTCCACTTCTAATCAGCACCATTTTAGTTTATGGTCTGTATCTGGTGTTGTAGTTCTGCCCCATTCTCTTTAAGGACCTGCAATACCAGATGTAGACAATAGATAAAAATGGTGCTGTGTCTTGAAAAGAAGTTTAACCTTTTTCGTAAGCTCCTTCAAGCTCTATAAAATTCAATGAAATCACATATTCTAAGAATATACCCTATCGCTGTGTACATGAATTTTATCATATATGATATCAGGCTTCCCAGCGTTACCCAAAACCGGACCAGACATGGTGATCAGCTCAAGCTAATTTAGTTCTTGTTGCTTATATAGTACCAACATATTTTTAACCAAATTTAGATATTTGTCTTTTATTTTATATCCATTGTGACCCAGCATGGTTCAGTAACATATCTTTTGCATTAGCAAAAAAATATACAGCTAAGACAAGGGAGAATGTTTTGTTTTTTCCTTGTGAGGTTCACATCGAGCGGCATTTGTTTAATGAGCATGACACTAGAAAGATGTATAGACTATGTCAGGCACCCAGCAGTCCAGGATTCCTGGGGACCGATAACATCTTCAGTACTGACCACTCACTTCGTCTTCCAGCTAGATTCCTATATCTCGCAGTTCTTTGGGGGATTATAAATGAGAGGGCAGGAAGAACAAGGCACAAAAATAATGAAAAACATTCAAAGAAAAAGAAGAAAAATTATAACCAGGCTTTGCAAAAGTATAATAATATTTATTGACTTTGATACGTGACTATAGGAAAAAAATAGAAACACCGCAGAGGCAAATAACCTAGGGACTGGCAAGAAATTTATAACAGTTTTAAGATATGCAAATTAAATGCAAACTATAGACATAGGAGTAATTAATTGTAAATCTAAGAATAATGTTTCTTTGTCACTGCTTTCTGCATGTTGTTGATACATTGTAGCGGAATGTTTTCCACTAGTTGTTTTAATAATTAGGCTTTCTGAGCATCACAATACTGATATACATTATTGGTTAATTGGGTTATTCGTAGGTGAGATTTTAACATCTGTATCAAGGAAGACAAACATGTTTAGGTCACACTTTCTGAATCCTCACATTGCTCCATGTTTTTGGCCATTGAGGGTACTACTCTACTTGGAATCTGATATGGCATTCTAATATATATATTATATATTATATATATATATATATTATATTTATATATATTATATATATATATATATATATATATATATATATTTTTTTTTTTTTTTTTTTTTTGGCCGCCTTTTTATTTACTAAGTGACGACACTTCCAAGCTTCAAATTGTCTTGATTCTAGAATGATAAGGGGCTGGCTTGCATAAATGGGGCATGTTAAGGCAGAACAGAGCAGTAGGCAATTTGGGACTAGGCTTAGTGCCAGCTATTTATTATTATGTTAATGTTGACCTGAATGATAAATTGGATAAACTAAAGGCAGGAGAAAAGGTTAAAGGCACAATATCATCTGAGGTTTTGTTTGTGTTACATTTCTGTTAGTGTCCCTGGCCTCAATTCCCACTGGAGGCAGCTATTTATTGAATTGCAACTAGTATTACCAGAAGACACTTCGTCTAGGCTTTATAAGTGTCATTGTGATGTCACATTAAACTTTGAGGGTGGTATAAAAAAAAATTAAGTGAGGCTGCAACTGGACCAGTTGTATTGTATTTTATATTTAGAGATGGGCGAATTTCTCAAAAATTCAGTTCGCCGACTTCGCCGAACTTTCCGAAAAAATTTGTTTCGGTCCGAATTACTTTGGGACGAATCGCGTTAAAAAACAGCTATTTCCAGGCTGCACAGAGCCTGTAGGGTGCTGTAGAATGTTGTGCCATGCTTAAATATGCAGAGGGAGCTTGGTTTGGCGTTCATACAATGTTGTTTTTTAGTATGACACGCAGATGACTGCTGCCGCTCTTAGAATCGCTTTACTATAAAATTCCCTGGGCACTTAAGAGGGCAAAACTGACGAAAAAACTGAAGCGGGAATGCAGCCTGATAAAGTCATGGCAGCGCCAGCTGGAAAAAAACAAGCTGAGGGCTCAGGTGGCAACATCAATGACAGAGTGTGGAGGTGACGGCGGCAGCCACAGCAGCATGGGGTCAGACAGTGGCACAAAGACATTCTGGAGGTGGTAAAAACAGGAGTATGCCACAGAGTGGCACAATGACACAGTGTGGAGGGCACAGCAGCAGCAACAGCAGCAGCATGATGTCAGACAGTGGCACAATGACATTCTGGACGTGGCAAAAACAGGAGTAGGCCACAGAGTGGCACAATGACAGAGTGTTGAGGTCATGGCAGGAGCAACAGCAGCAGCATGAGGTCAGACAGTGGCACAATGACAATCTGGAGGTGGCACCAACAGGAGTAGGCCACAGAGTGGCACAATGACAGAGTGTGGAGGGCATGGCAGCAGCCACAGCAGCATCATGAGGGCAGACAGTGGCACAATGACATTCTGGAGGTGGCAAAAACAGGAGTATGCCACAGAGTGGCACAATGACACAGTGTGGAGGGCACAGCAGCAGCCACAGCAGCAGCATAAGGTCAGACAGTGGCACAATGACATTCTGGAGGTGGCAAAAAACAGGAGTGGGGCCACAGAGTGGCACAAAGACAGAGTGTTGAGGTCATGGCAGTAGCAACAGCAGTAGCATGAGGTCAGAGAGTGGCATAATGACATTCTGGAGGTGGCAAAAACAGGAGAAGGCCACAGAGTGGCACAAGGGACGGGATTTGGGGAGGGTCACGGCAGGAGCAACAGCGCAGCATGAGGGTCAGACAGTGGCACAAAGACATTCTGGAGGGTGGCACCAACAGGAGTAGGCCACAGAGTGGCACAATGACACAATGTGGGAGGGCACGGCAGCAGCTATAGAGCAGCATGAGGTCAGACAGTGGCACAATGACACAGTGTGGAGGTCACGGCAGCAGCCACAGCGCAGCATGAGGACAGACAGTGGAACAATGACAAATTTGGGGTGGCCAAAAAAAGGGGAGTAGGCCACAGAGTGGCATTAGGGACACAGTGTGGAGGGAACGGCAGCACCCACAGCAACAGCATGAGGTCAGGACAATGGCCAATGACTTCTGGAGGGGGCCCAAAAACAGGGGGTAGGCCACAGAGTGGCACAATGACAGAGGGGGGAGGTCACGGGGGGAGCAACGCAGCGATGAGGCAGCAGTGGCACAAGACATTCTGGAGGTGGCACCAACAAAAATAGGCCAAGAGGGGACAATGACACAGTGTGGAGGGACGGCAGCGCCATAGAAGGCAGCAGAGGCAGACAGTGGAAAATGACATTCTGGAGGTGGCAAAAAAGGAGTAGGCCACAGAGTGGCACAATAAAGAGTGGGGGGGAGGGCGGGAGCAAAGCAGCAGCATGGGGTTAGACAGGGCAAAATTTGACATTTGGGGGGGGGGGGGGCCCCAAAACAGGAGAGGCCACGGTGGAAAAATGACACAATGTGGAGGGACGGCAGCAGCCTGCGAAGCTGAGGTCAGGACAGGGAAATAAGAGGGTGGGAGGCAGGGGGGGGAGCAGCCACAGAGATCATGGGGCAGCAGGGTACAATGGCAAATTTGGAGGTGGCAAAAAGGAGTAGGCCAAAGGGGGGAAAAAAAGAAGAGTGTGGGGGTGACGCGGGAGAAACAGTGAGGTCACAGAGTGGCACAATAAAAGAGTAGGGAGGTACGTCAGGAGAAAACGCAGCAGCTGGGCCCAGACTGTAAAGATGGGTAGGGGATGGGCCCACCGCAACGATGGTGTAACCCGCAGGGGACGGAATTTAAAGTGGGAACCGGTTTTCACCAGAGCCCGCCGCAAAAGCGGGAGGGGCTTCTGCGGCGGAGAAAAACCAGGTTTTTCCCATGGGTAAATTGCTTGCGGTGGCCCCAAGGAAAGTGCGTGGTCAAAAATGGAGGCGTAGGCGGGGGGTGGGGACAGGAAGGGGGTCAGGAAGGGGGGGAAAAGGGTTGTGGTCAGGGAAAAGGAGCGTAGGGGGGCGGTACAGGAAGTCAGAAAACGAGGCAAAGAAGCTTTCTTAAAGGGTAAACGGATAAAGATCCGGAAAAGGTGACCGGAAGGAGAGGGTTAAATAGGGTCACCTGCCAGCCTTAACCCAAATAATGGGCGTACTGGCCTTTAAATCCTCGAGAGCCGGGCGCGGGTCCCCCCACGCCCGGCTGGCCAGGGGACGGGAGGACTCAGGAGGCAGGAAGGAAGGGGGAACCCGGGCCCGCCCCGCGGGCCCCGGGGCGGGGCCGGGGACCGGGGGGACAGCAGGGGTGGCCCGCAAGCCGGGGGGGGGCTGCGGGCCCACCCGGGGAAGTACCCCCCCCCTAGGCCCCCTCTTCTTCTGGTTCGGAGGAGGTCAACCGGGGCCCGCGGTCCAGGATGTTCTCCTCAGGCTCCCTAGTTCTCTCCTGGACCGAATCCCTCCCAATCAACCAAAAATTTGCCTTTCCCTAAAAAACCCTCATGCCAAGATCTCTTTGAGAAAAATATTTTGGAGGCTACGGACTCGGAGAGGGAGGAAAAATTTTCTGGAGAAGGGGTTCACAGAGGGTTTAGGGGGATACATGGAAAGAATTAGGGATCCACTGGGGGGAGGGATTTTGGCTTTTCGCCCTGTTTAATAGGCTCAATTTCAAAGGGCCCTAGGAAGCGTGGGAAAGCTTGTAATGGGGATTTTTAACCTGACATTTTTGGGCGGAAAACCCAGATTTTGGTCTCCGGGGGTAAAGGTTGGAGGGGTCCCCTTTCCTGTCGCTGGACCTTTTATGGGGCGGCAGCACGCTGCAGGGATGAGAGTCTGTCCAGATGCCAGATGGTGGGGCCCAAGTCTCCCGAGGAACCTCGGGGGGAGGGGGGCAGGGGAGGGGAGGGCGGGGATCCCGCCCATTAAATAAAAAAGGGAGAGCCCCTGGGGCCCCTGAATCCATGAATTTATGAAAATTTTGGCCCGGGTAGGAGGCGGCCTTTTTTTTTTTTTTTTAAACCCCTGGCGGCAAAAACAAAGTGACGTAAGTAACTCCCCAGAACTGGTTGACTCTTCTCCCGGGCCCGTTAGATTGCGGAGGTAAGACGAAGGGAAGTTAACCCCCTGAAAATCGGGAGCAGAGTGGGCCCCAGAATTTAAAACCGAACTGCACCCACGATCAGAAACGATGTGCGGGGGAGGCGGCATGCGGAAAGAGGACTAAAGAAAGGGAGGCCAGAGGGGTGGGGAAGGTAACCGGGCAGTGGGGACGAAGTGCGACTCTTCAAAAAACCTATATAAGACCAGATACGGTTTCCCCGAAGGGTGGAAGGTCGGTGATGAAACCCATCCCCAAGGGGGACCATGGAAATACTGGGCGTAGGCAGGGGGTGCAGTGGGCCCGGGGGGGACCGTGGGGGGCACCTTTTTCCGGGACAAGTAGAAGGCCCCAAAAGTTTTAATTCTTTAGCCGTCCTGGCCCCCAGGACCGAGAGATCAACGGGAAACGATCTACGGGCCCCCGGGGGATGCCCGCCAAAAAGGAGCAGTGCCCCCAATTCAGGATTTTTTGCGAAAGGGGGGCCCGAACGTAGGTCTTGCCAGGAGGTATCTGCCAAAGGAGGAAGGGGGTGTGGGATCGGCGTTCCGGGGGTATGATGGGGGGAGCTGCGGTTTTTTCCCGTGAGTCGGGAGGCGAGAGAGGGGCATTCACCCTGATGTTCTTCTCGGGGGGCGAAAATGGATCGGAAGCAAATCTGAAAAAAAAAAAGAGAACCACCGGCTTCCCGGGATTGAGGCGCGGGCCGATGGAGGTACTGAAGTTTTTTGGGGATCAGTAACACCCAAAAGGATGACGAGTCCCCCCCAGAAGATGCCGCCCTTTCCGGGCCATCTTGATACAGCAATTCTCGGTCCCCAATAGCAAGTTCCTCTCTCCCGCGAAAAGGGTTTGAAAAGAACCCGCAGGTGAGGTTTTCTCCCCTTGGAGCCCTTTTGAGTAAGAACAGCTCCGGCCCCCACCGAAGAGGTCCCCCTCCAGAGAAAAAAGGTTTCAGGATCGGGGCGTGACAAAATAGGTGCGGAAAAAGGGACTTAAACGAAGGGGTTTTTCGGCCTGGTGGCCAACATTTGGGATTGGCCTTTTCCTTGGGAAAAAACCCCTGTGAGAAATGGGAAAAAAAGGTAAATAATTGGAAAAAAAATTTAGGTAAGGCCAAAGGGCGGAAATTCGATAGAGACAAGGGGGTCCTTTGCAGGCCCCCTGGACAATGTGGGGGAAAGGAGACTGGGTTTGGGGGAAAAACCTTTTTTCGGGAAGGGGTTGCGGGGGGGTTAGGGAAAGGGCCCCTTTAAATTTTCCGGGGGCAGGGGGGCCAGAAGTCGTGACAGGACCAAAAAATTTGAGGGCCGTAGAGGAGAATCCGAAAACCCCGGGGGATTACAGCAATGGTAAGATATTAAAAAGTCCGGGATTGAAGCCTTTATATCCCCTCAGGACGATAGAGTATGGCCAGGCCCGTTTGGAAAACCTTGGTTTAGAGGCAAAAAATTGAATTTGGAAAAAGGGTAGGTTTTTTCCCCAAGGTTCACCCGGGGGGATGGGGGGGAAAAAAAAACCTTCTTCTACAAAAAAGGGGGCCCCGGGGGGGTTTTTGGATTGCGTTAACCTTTTCTTTCCAGGGGAAAAGGAAAACCCCGTTTGGGGCCCCAAAAAAAAAAAAAAAAAAAAAAAAAAATTCCCCCGGGGTTGGGCCCAGGAAAGGGGTTTTGGGGACATTGGGGGTTAAAAAAAAAGGGGGTTTTCCCCCAAAAAAGGGCAGAGCCCCATTCAGGGGAAGCCTGGAGGGGGTGGGAATGATGAGGGGGTCCCGGGAGCCCCAAATAGAACGGATTCGGGGGGCCCCGGGGGGGAATTGGTTTTTTGAGGGCGGGGGGGTGAGGAGAAAGAGGTGAGGAGGGGGGGGGGAGGGTGGGGATTCCCCGGAAGGCCCCCGGGGAAAACAAGGCGGGAGACCAAAAGGCCCAAAAGACCGAAAAGGAGGATTTTTTTCCCAAAGGGGGGCTTTTCCCGAGGGTAACAACGAAATGGGCACCAGGGTGGGTAATAAAATTCCCGGCGGATAAGTCCAGGGCCCCCCAAAAAAAGGGCAACCAAAAAAAAACCCAACCCCAATTTAAATGGGGGAAATTTTTAAGGGGCCCTGACATTTAAAGGGGGGGTTTTTCCCCCCGGGGGAAAAAGGGGGAAGGGAAGTGACCGGGTGGCCATAAAGGACAATTTTTTCCAGGCGGGGGGCCTCGGGGGGGGTTTTTCCCGGGGTTTTTGGGGGGAAAAAAGGGAGGGTTCTTTGGGCCCGGGGCCCGGGGAGGGCCCCGGGGGTCGGGGGGGTTCCTGGGTAGTTTTTTGTTTGGGGGGGCCCCGTGGTGGTTGGAAGTTCGTTGAGGGCGGGTTTCCCCCCGCTGGGGTTTTTTAAATTTTTTTTTTTGGTAGGGGGGGTTTGGGGGGTTTTTTCCCCGGGGGGGAAGGGGATTTTCC
Organism: Phyllomedusa bahiana; assembly: GCA_025379985.1. Classification (NCBI taxonomy): domain Eukaryota; kingdom Metazoa; phylum Chordata; class Amphibia; order Anura; family Hylidae; genus Phyllomedusa; species Phyllomedusa bahiana. Next base: position 4,044 of record JAODAL010076521.1, on the reverse strand, counting down.
CCCAATTTTTTTGGGGTTTTTTTTTTTTTTGGGGTTTTTGGGTTGGGGAAATTTTTTTTTGGGGTTTTTTGGTTAGAGGGGGTGGGTAACTTAAAGGTAAAAAATTAAATTATAAAATTAGGTTTTTAAGTGTGGTTTTTTTTTTTTCCCTTTTTTTTGGTAAATTTTAGGGGGGGGGTTTTTTTTTTTCCCCGGGTTGGGGGGTAAACCCTTTTTTTTTTTAAATTTTTTTCAATGGTTTGTGGGTTGTTTTAAAATTGGGTTGACCCCAGCCTGAGTGGTTTCAAGGTATTGGCGGGCCCCCCATTTCTGTAAAAAGGGTTTTGGGTCCCCTGGAAGAAGCGGTTTTGGTTTTTGGGGGGAAAAAAAAAAAGGGGTTTTACCCCCCGGGTATTGTGGGGGAGGTAAGGTTCCCCCGGGTGTTGTTGCGGGGGCCCAGGGGGGTTTAAAAATTTTTTTGGGGGGCTCAAGGGGGGTAAAACCAATGGTTCTTCGGAAAAAAGGGGGTAAGGGTTTTGGAATAAAACCCAAAAAATTTTCCGGGTTTGGGCCTGATCCGGAAATACCCAAGGGGGTTTTTTGGGCCCCCTACCTTAAAATAATGGGGTATGGTTTTTAAAACCCCGAAGGGGCCCCCCCCCGGGGGGAAAAATCAGGGCCGGGGGAAGGGGGGCGGGGGCCCAAGGGGCCCCCGGGGGGCGGGGGCCCGGGTGAAAGGGGGCCCCCCCCCCGGGGGGGGGGGGGCCCAAAAGGGGCCCCCCCAAAAATTTTTTTTTAAAAACTTTGGTTTTTGGGTAAAAACCCCCCAAAAATTTTTTTTGGGGAATGGTTTTTTAAATTTTTAGGGGGGAAAAAATTTTTTTGGGGGAAAAAATTTTTAAAACAAGGGGGTTTAAATTTTTTTTTTCGCCGTGAGATCCGGATCACTGGGCAGAGGTCCCTTGGCGGGATCCATGGCCGGATCTTACTGTAACGAATGCGGGGTAGTGGATCCGCTGGACCACGCAAGCGATGGTTGTAAGCCGTAACAGGTGTCGGAGTCTAAGTAGAACCCGGTTTTCACCAGAGCCATCCGCAAAGCGGGATTGAATTGCTGCGGCGGAGAACTACCAGGTCGTCCCACTGGCGTGACTTGCTTGCGGTGGCACCCAAAGGCAGTGCGTGGTACGGGAATCGTGAGGGTAGGCGGAGTCGGGGACGGGCGGGGAGTCAGGACAGGCGGCAATGGTTCGTGGTCAGGAAACAGGAGCGTAGAGGTTCGGTACACGGAAGTCAGACAACGAGGCACAAGAAGCTTTCTCTAAAGGCTGTCAGGCAGTAACGATCCGGAAAAGGGGTGACCCGGAAGGAAGGGGGTTTTAAAATAGGGTCACCTCCCAGCCTTAACCAATAATGGGCGTACTGGCCCTTTAAACCCTCGAGAGCCGGCGCCGCACCCCGGCCGGCCAGGAGGACGGGAGGAATCAGGGGGCGCAGGAAGGTAAGGGGGAAGCGGGACCCGAACCGCGGGCCCGGCAGGGGCCGCGGGGACCCGACGGGTGACAGCACGAGTGCGCCCGCAGCCCGGGCGAGGGGCTGCGGGACCACCCGTGACACAGACATTGGCACAATGACATTCTGGAGGTGACAAAAACAGGAGTAGGCCACAGAATGGCATAATGACACAGTGTGGAGGTTACAGCAGCAGCCCCAGCAACAGCATGAGGTCAGACAAGGGCCAAATAACATTCTGGAGGTGGCAAAAACAGGAGTAGGACATAGAGTGGCACAATGACAGATTGTGGAGGTGACGGCAGAGGCAACAGCATGAGGTCAGAGAGTGGCACAATGACAGAGTGTGAGGGTTAGGGGCAGCAGCTTTAAAGGCAGCAGCAATGAGGTCAGACAGTGGCACAATGACATTTTTTCTGGAAGGTGGCTTTCAATTTCCAAAGGGGGAAAAGGGGTAGGCCACAGAGTGGCACAATGACAGGGGTGTGGAGGGACGGCATCAACGCAGCGCAGCAGAGGTCAGAGAGTGCACAATGCAGGTGGAGATGAGCCATAACACAGCAGCAGCGAGGTCAGAGCGGGGCACAATGCCACAGTGTGGAGGTCACGGCACCAGAAAACAGCAGCAGCGCAGCTGGGTCATAGGTGGCACAATGACAGAGTGTGGAGGTGGGTGGAATACCAGCCCCTGGTAGGTGGGTTAAATCAGATGGAGAAATGGCAGCAGTGCGTGGCATCAGGTGGGTGGCGGCATCAGAATAGTGGGAGGAGGTAGTTTGACCGGATAATTTCTCAAAGTTTGGAGGGGCGTCAGGGCAAAGTAATCTGCGCCTGAGGTATTGGTGTGGGGAAATCCGGGCCCGACCCCACGCCTAATTCATTTGAAAAAGGTAGTCGTTAATTTTCCCCTGGACAAGGGGTTCTCCTTGGGGGTAGAGATGGCCCCCCCGCATAAAACCCCCGCCTGATCCCAACATACTGGCCAGGCAGGGCAGCTTCTCAACTGAAAACTCGGCAAGTTGCTGCCACACATCCAGTTTGGCTGCCCAGTAGTCAAGCGGATCTTCTAACTGGGGTGGCAGAGTGCTGTCCCCTGTAGGCCACCGCCCTGTTGGTTCAGGGTCTGCTCCAGGTCCTGCTGCTGCTGGCGAGTGCCCTTCTCACTAGGGGGTGAAGGGGAAACTGCTCATCAGCGACTCCAGACTTAGGTTGCTGCTGATGGAGCTGGTACTGTCTTCCCCCCCACCTTCCCACAGCAGCCGCGATAGTTGTTTCGTGAGCGCTGAGGAACCCCCGGTCAGACCTGTCAGAGGAGGGATGATACCGCACATAGGCAGCGGCCAACTGATACAGAGGATTTCTCTATAGTATTTTAGTTTGTCTTTCCCTCTCAGCAGCTCGGTAGCGAGGGTCAATAGGGTGGAGAGCCAGAAGCCATCCTCTGCTGGATGGTGGGCTATTCAGCTGTCACTAGCTAGGCAAATCTTCATGCTGCATGCCCTCTGTACAAGTGAAATCGAGGGACTCCCGGCCTCCATCTCCACTGTATACTGCCACAGTGGCTTGGGGTCATCTTTCCTAGTCTTCTCATCTCCATCTGCTCCTGCTCCTCCTCTCCTGTCACCTGGGTAGGGAAAAACCATTCATTTCACCAAAACAATGCTTTTTCTCCCAATGTCCTCTTCCTCCTCCAGTTCAGTCCCCCCTGGCTCATGTGGCCGCGAGATGTAGGGCGCCACTCTCCAGTCCCCTGCCCCGACAGGTTTTTCAGTATCTGTTCCAGGACATGAAACGTTATTCATCCCGTACTCCTGGCGACTGACAAATAATGTAGCCTCCTCAAATAGCCTCAGCAAACGGCAGGTGTCACGCATGAGCTTCCACTGGCTGACATCAAAGTTACACAGGGAGTACTCCGTCCGCCTTGATTCATCAAAAAATCGTTAATGGCCTTTCTCTGTTCATACAGTTGGTCCAACATGTGCAGGCTGGAATCCCGCGGGTGGAAAAATCGCATATCAGGTGTGTTGGGGGAGGCAGTTTTGCCGCTGCAACTCGAGGAGGGTGTTCCCGGCTTTGTAGGAATTGATGAAGTGCAAGCACAGTTTCCTGGGCCCTTTTCAGAATCTTCTGAAGATCGGGTGGAAGACTTCAGGAACCTTTTCACAAACAGATTGAACACGTGCGCCATGCAGGGCGCCATGGACCATCCCTCCTCAGTGCAGCGCGGGACACCATGTTCCTCCATTGTCCATCACCATGGTTCCGATTTGCAGTTGACGCGAGAAAGCCACAATCGATTTCTTGCTGCATGACGCGGAGCAGTTCCTCCCCTGTGTGACTTTGTTAGCCGAGGCAAGCCAGGTGTAGAACTGTGTGACACCGCTGTGCCCTAAACATGTGGTATGAGGGAGCAGTACTTGTGGAGGTGAGTGGTGGGGGGGGTGGGGAGGAGGCGGAATTGGCGCAGGGCAGCAGTTTGGGCAACGTGGAGAGAAAGAGCGTTCTGCCAAATGTTGGTGGGCTGGGAGGAAGCACATTTTACCGTGGGAT
>JAODAL010076520.1:0-13596 GCA_025379985.1 Phyllomedusa bahiana | reverse complement strand
TCTCCTGGTGTTTCCAGTCTTGTGGTTCTCTTGGGGGTTTCCGTCTTTGTGGTTCTTTTTGGTGGTTCGTTTGTGGTTCCTTAGTGGTTTCCCGTTTTGGTTTTTCCCCGGGGCAGTTTCAGTCCTGTGTTTTTCCTAGGGTTTAAAAGTCCGGGTTTTTTCCCCTGGTGGTTTTAGTATTGGGGTTCTTTGGGGGTTAGTCTTGTGGTTCTCCTGGTGGTTCCAGTCTTGTGGTTCTCCTGGTGGTTCCAGTCTTGTGGTTCTCCTGGAGGTTCCAGTCTTGTGGTTCTTCTGGTGGTTCCAGCCTTGTGGTTTTCCTGTTGGTTCCTGTCTTGTGGTTGTTCTGGTGGTTCCAGTCGTGTGGTTCTCCTGGTGGTTGCAGTCGTGTGGTATTCTTGGTGGTTCCAGTCTTGTGTTTCTTTTGGTGGTTCCAGCCTTGTGGTTGTTCTGGTGGTTCCAGCCTTGTGGTTCTCCTGATGGTTTCAGCCTTGTAGTTCTCCTGGTGATTCCAGTCATGTGGTTCTCTTGGTGGATCACATTTTGTAGTTCTCCTAATGGTTTAAATCTTGAGGTTTTCTGGTGGGTCCAGCTTTGTGGTTTCTCTAGTGGATTCTACCTTGTGTTTTTTTTTTTCCGGAAGATCCCCATCTTTAAAGCGAACCTGTCGGCTACTTTATGCTGCCCGAACAAAGGGCAGGAAAAAATAGCTGCAGGTTACCTGACCCTATCACTGTGTGTTTTACTTTGAAACACTGCGGCCTTCCCGGGTAAATCACCCAGTCAAGTGCGGGGTGAAGCTGCTGTGCCCGGTCAGATGTGAGGCTTCTCCCCACCTCCTCAGCTTGACTGACAGCTTTCGCCCATATTTTTCTATATTGAGAAGGTTGTCAGTCAAGCTGAGGGGATGGGGAGAAGCTGCACATCGGACTTATCTCCCCGCACTTTGGACTCATCTCCCCGCACATCGGACTCATCTCCCCGCACATCGGACTCATCTCCCCGCACATCGCACTCATCTCCTCGCACATCGCACTCATCTCCTCGCACATCGCACTCATCTCCTCGCACATCGGACTCATCTCCCCGCACATCGGACTCATCTCCCCGCACATCGGACTCATCTCCCCGCACATCGGACTCATCTCCCCGCACATCGGACTCATCTCCCCACACATCGGACTCATCTCCCCACACATCGGACTCATCTCCCCGCACATCGGACTCATCTCCCCACACATCGGACTCATCTCCCCACACATCGGACTCATCTCCTGACACAGTGGACTCATCTCCCCCCACATCGGACTCATCTCCCCGCACATCGGATCTTATCCCCGCACATCGGACTCATCTCCCCACACATCGGACTCATCTCCTCGCACATCGGACTCATCTCCTCGCACATCGGACTCATCTCCCCGCACATCGGACTCATCTCCCCGCACATCGGACTCATCTCCCCGCACATCGGACTCATCTCCCCGCACATCGGACTCATCTCCCGCACATCGGACTCTTCTCCCCGCACATCGGACTCTTCTCCCTGCACATCGGACTCTTCTCCCCGCACATCGGACTCTTATCCCCGCACATCGGACTCCTCTCCATCTCCCGCACATCGGACTCTTCTCCCCGCACATCGGACTCCTCTCCCCGCACATCGGACTCATCTCCCCACACATCACACTCATCTCCCCGCACATCTATCTCATCTCCCCTCTCATCACACTCATCTCCCCGCACATCACACTCATCTCCCCGCACATCGGACATCTCCCCGCACATCACACTCCACTCCCCGCACATCGGACTCATCTCCTCGCACATCGGACTCATCTCCTCGCACATCGGACTCATCTCCTCGCACATCGGACTCCACTCCCCGCACATGGGACTCATCTCCTCGCACATCGGACTCCACTCCTCGCACATCACACTCATCTCCCCGCACATCGACTCATCTCCCGCACATCGGACTCATCTCCCCCAAATCGGAATCATCCCTCGCTCATCGGACTAAACTCCCCGCCAATCGGATTTCATCTCCCGCACATCGGACTCTTATCCCCGCACATCGGACTCATCTCCCGCACATCGGACTCATCTCCCTGCACATCACACTCATCTCCCCACACATCGGACTCATCTCCTCGCACATCACACTCATCTCCTCGCACATCGGACTCATCCTCCCGCACCCGGGACACCTTCTGTGGGTGTTTTACCTGGGAATGCTGCAATGTTTCGGGGTAAAACTCACAGGGCTAGGATCGGGTAACCTGCAGCTATATCATGGTGCCCAGTGTTTGGCTAGCATAAAGTATCCAACAGGTTCCCTTTAAGTTCTTAAACTTTGCAAGACCTAAGAAGTGTACTTCCTCTTGTCTTCTCTCTATGCTGTTTGATGACATTTCAGCTTTTCTCTATGCAGCCTTTCTCCTGGACTGGTTCTATGGACAGGGCAGATATGTACAGCTCACTCAAATAAAGCGTCCATGTTTCTTCCACTACATCAAGTCTGAAGTGCTGCCTATTTTCTTTCTCTCATTGTGTGGACTTCAGGCACGTGTAAGGTGCACTCCTGCTTCCCTCAGTGATTGTAATCTTTGGGTTAAGTTTCCTTTGGCTGGAAACCTGAAGCGAGAGGCAGGTGAGCACCCAAAGACTAATAATAGAATGACTCCCATCTTATCTCAGGATCCTGTATAGAATAACAGCAATGTGAGGTCTTAAAACACATCTCAAGATGCATTATAGAAGTCATCTCACAGGATACCCAATAAATGTTTGCTGAGTCGAAGATCCACTTTGGACCCTCATCTATCAGAGACAGTGTTCTTCCAATCACTGCACAAGGTAGACACAAATCCGCCTTATTACACAGAAATAGATCCTATGCCTTGTGATATGCAGATGCTAAGTAGAGTGCGAAAAGGCAAAACAAATCTCTACACGCCATTCGTTCGGTGCTCTCCTTAAGGAGAGATCTTCCCTTCCTGAGCTACCCGATGCCTCCCACACAGCCAGCCAGTATCTTCTCTGCTCTGCACTGATGAGGGACAAAAATCCCGAAACAGCGTTGTCTGCAGATGAGAGATACTAGCTCAAAAGCAAATTGAGGATTTGTTACAACCAACAGAGGGCGCTGTGGGCTTCTCAGCCCCTTTCCATAATGCCTTGTGTATGGCTTTTAGTAATTTAGAAAGCTTGGTGACAGCCTTGACAGCGCCTAACATACGTTAAAGGGAATATGTCATCATAAAATCACCTGTTGTGTAACTTATGTTTTTTATGTTTAAACTTTTGGTCATTTTTTTTTACCCAAATCACTATCAATGTTTTTGTTTTTTTTAATCCTAGAAAACAATATTTGGCTTTGCACATCCAAAAACTTTTTTGAAAAAATGAGCATAGGTGCACACTGGTGTGGCAGCAATATACATACACATTCCAATATCAGCAGCAACTATCAACTAAAAAAACTATCAAAAGGCACATAGGAATTTTTGAAAAAAATCCTGAGACACTTCAGTTCTCACTTTGTCCACTAGGCCTATTAATCGTCTGACTCTTCCTGTTCTGTAGAGAAAACTTCTCCACAGTTTCCTCATTATCAGCACAGGCAGAATTAGACTAAAAGGTGACACCAATGTGTATAGATAACACAGGATCCACCAGTCACAATAGGAGATGTCACAGCACTCCCCTCCCTGTGTTCCCAGGTCACAGAGCATGCCCACAACACTCTCCTATAGAAGTCAATGGGTCTGCTCCTGTTCACAGGCTCCTATGTCCATGAAGCTGCTGTAAAGCATCTCTCTAAATGCTGTTAAAAGCAGCTTTGGCAAGTGGCCGCCCCCATAATCATATACAGACAACAGAATAAAAAAATCTACAGTTAGAAAATAAAAACAGCTTAGAAGAAAATATTACGTATCAGTATCTTTTATAAATTAGTAAAAAAAGAAAATAAAAGTGATTAGTTCCCTTTAAATGATGGTCATAACTCAACCACTTGGGATAAAAATAACTAAAAAAACTCGATTTTTTTTTTTTTTTTTTTAGATTTTGATGTTCTTTGAGTTTAATATATTAAATTTTAAGAATAGAAAAAAACAATTGTTGTTAGACCTCATTAGAGAATGTAGTGCAGCTGGAACGGTCCAAATGTTTATTCTTGTCCTTGGCGTGTTCTCTCAATATCTGTATCCTTTGAGAGAAAAATGAACACAGAGTGCTGGCTGCTGCCACATTGTAGATCCTACTTGTCATAATAAAATATCTTCGGAATCTGATACATGGCAGATTACAAAAAATTCTGGATTAAAGGAATTTAGGTTTAAAGAATTTTACTATACCGCCTTTATCATATTGCCCTAAAAGAAGTAGCACAACCACATTATGATCAACAGGAATTTGGCGACCTTGAACACTGTATGTTGCAGTACATAAGAAACACTCTACAATGTTATAGGCCAAAAAATCCGTAGGTGACCGCTGCCATATAGAACCATAAGAAAGAGTATAAATAGCTGGATAAGTCGCCTCAACTTGAGGAAGGGAGGAAACAATTCTCCTGAGAATATATTCAGGTCATAAAAACTTTTAAAATCATATAGATTGTTTACTTATAAATTAAATAGAATATCTTCCCCTATATACTATAAAACAAAAACAATAATACTGCAATCTCTGTACAAGAATATAACCACTATAATACTGCCTCCTATGTACAAGACTATAACAACTGTAATACTGCTCCTATGTACAAGAATATAACTACTATAATACTGCCCTCTATGTACAAGAATATAACTACTATAATACTGCCTCCTATGTACAAGAATATAAATACTATAATACTGCCCCTATGTACAAGGATATAACTACTATAATACTGACTCCTATGTACAATAATATAACTACTATAATACTGCTCCTATGTACAAGAATTATACACTACTATAATACTGCCCCCTAATACAAGAATATAATCTACTATAATACTGCCTCCTATGTACAGAATATGACTACTATAATACTGTCCCCTATGTACAAGAATATAACTACTATAATACTGCCCCCATATGTACAAGAATATAACTACTATAATACTGCCTCCTATGTACAAGAATATAACTACTATAATACTGCCCCTATGTACAAGAATATAACTACTATAATACTGCCCCTATGTACAAGAACATAACTACTATAATACTGCTCCTATGTACAAGAATATAACTACTATAATACTGCCCCCTATGTACAGAAATATAACTACTATAATACTGCCCCCTATGTACAAGAATATAACTACTATAATACTGCCCAATATGTACAAGAATATAACTACTATAATACTGCCCCCTATGTACAAGAATATAACTACTATAATACTGCCCCTATGTACAAGAATATAACTACTATAATACTGCCTCTATGTACACGAATATTATACTATATAAATATACGTCCTCCTATGTACAAGAATATAACTACTATAATACTGCTCCTATGTACAAGAATATAACTACTATAATACTGCTCCTATGTACAAGAATATAACTACTATAATACTGCCCCTATGTACAAGAATATAACTACTATAATACTGCCCTCTATATACAAGAATATAACTACTATAATACTGCCTCCTATGTACAAGAAAATAACTAAGATAACATTTCCCTCCTATGCATAAGTCTACAGCTAATATAATACTACTCCCTAGTTCCGCCTAACTTTTTGATTGCCTTATTAAATAAATCTGAATATATTGTACTAATTATCTCGGTTGTGGCAGACCCCAGATTTATATACTCGGTGTCATCTCCCAATGAGTCTTTATGACAAAGTTGCGACAATAATTATGTCAGACAGTAATTCCAGCTTTGCACTAATACACGAATAGGCCTCAATCTATTATCTAATGCTGAATACTAAGGATTCGTGATTTATGGAGCTTTCTCCGACTGTTTGTCGCCACGTAGGGAACATTTGCAATTAACACGATACTGTATAATTCACTCCCTGCATTAATGTTTCTAGAATAAATGATGACATAAAGGAACACTCCGATCCTACACAACAAGAGTTTAACTTTAATTGTGTCTTCGGGTAAAATAAAATGAATCTTTTTTTTAATGTTCATTTTTTGTAGGCAATTTTTCTGAAGCTATGAAAAGTTTACAGTAAAAGAGAACTATACAATGAAATCCCAATAGGACAGAAGTTCTTTATTAGGGACATATAAAGTATTTTCATAAATATTACCTCCTCACAGAAATTATTGAGCCCCACAAAAAAACTCAGGAAGTATTATTCTCCCAAGCACTAGGCTGTCTTACAAATTTCCATTTTTTGGCTTCTATCTGTACTCATCTATAAACTGTGAATTTCAGTCTGTACATATCTATAGGCAGTGGACTCCTATCTGTTCACATATATAAGCTGTGGACTTCTATCTGTTAACATCTGTCAGCTGTGGACTCCTATCTGTTCACATATATAAGCTGTGGACTTCCATCTGTACACATCTGTAAGCTGTGGACTTCAGTCTGTACATATATATAGGCTATTGTCTTCCATCGGTGCATAACTATAAGCTGTGGATGTCAATCGTTTCACATCTATAAACTGTGGACTTCCATCTGTACACATCTATAACCTGTGAACCTACTTTAATAGACTTCTATAAGCTGTGGACTTCTATTTGTTCACATGTATAAGCTATGGAATCCTGCCTGTTCACATCTATAAGCTGTGGACTTCCATCTTCTTTACACATCTATAAACTGTGTTATTCTATCTGTTCACCTCTATAAACTGTGGACTTCCATCTGTACACATCTATAACCTGTGGCCATTCATTTTTTACACAGCTATAAGCTGTGGACTTACATTTGTACACATCTATAAACTGTGGACTTCTATCTGTACATATAATATATATATATATATATATATATATATATATATATATAAAATGTATATATATTATTTATAAGCTTTGAACTTCTATCTGTACCTATCTGTAGGCTGAGGACATCTATTTGTACACATCTATAACCTGTGGACTTCCATCTGTACACATCTATAAGCTGTGGACTTCCATCTGTACACATCTATAAGCTGTGGACTTCCATCTTCTGTACACATCTATAAACTGTGTTATTCTATCTGTTCACCTCTATAAACTGTGGACTTCCATCTGTACACATCTATAACCTGTGGCCATTCATTTGTACACAGCTATAAGCTGTGGACTTCCATCTGTACACATCTATAAACTGTGGACTTCTATCTGTATATATATATATATATATATATATATATATATATATATATATATATATATATATATAAAAGCTTTGAACTTCTATCTGTACCTATCTGTAAGCTGAGGACATCTAATTGTACACATCTATAACTTGTGGACTTCCATTTGTACATATCTATAAGTTGTAGATTTCCATCTGTGGAAATCTATTGGCTGTGGACTTCCATCTGTGCACATCTACAAACTGTGGACTTCCATCTGTACACATCTATAAACTGTGGACTTCCATCTGTACACATCTATAAACTGTGGACTTCCATTTGTACACATCTATAACCTGTGGTTGTTCATTTGTACACAGCTATAAGCTGTGGACTTCCATCTGTACACATCTATAAGCCTTGAACTTCTATCTGTACCTATCTGTAAGCTGTGGACTTCCATCTGTACACATCTATAAACTGTGGACTTCCATCTGTACACATCTATAAGCCTTGAACTTCTTTCTGTACCTATCTGTAAGCTGTGGACTCCCATCTGTACACTTCTATAAATTGTATTCTTCTATCTGTTCCCATCTATAAACTTTAGACTTTCATCTGTTCACATCTATAAGCTGTGGACGTCTATTTGTAGACATTTATAACCTGTGGACTTCCATTTGTACATATCTATAAGTTGTAGATTTCCGTCTGTGGAAATCTATGGGCTGTGGACTTCCGTCTGTGCATATCTATAAACTGTGGACTTCCGTCTGTGCACATATATAAACTGTGGATTTCCATCTGTGCACATCTATAACCCATAGGTTATGTCTGCAAGAAAGTGAATGGTGTTGAACCCCTTCCTACCACAGGCCCGTAGTTAGCCTAGCTTCTATGGTAGATATTGCACAGTTCCCTGTTCATATAGTCTTGAATTTCACCATTACTTCAGCCAAGTAGTCACAACTCAGGAGATGGATCCACCCTTGGGTTTTGGTGTAGACCCACCCTGACAAGCAGAGGGTAATGAGTCCCGTGGATTAATGACTATGAAGAACACCTCAGCTTCTGGTACTGGAAACCAGTAAGAATTTGGACACCATTGCACTAGTCATGGACCAATGATGTAAGGATATTAGGAAAGATTAATCACATACAGTGGGTTGCAAAAGTTTTCCTTCCCCTTGAACTGTTCCTCATTTTTAAACATTACAGCCATGAACTTAAATGTATTTTATTAATATTTTATGTGATTGAGCAACACAAAGTAGCAAGGATTAGTGAAGTCTTATGAAAATAATACCTGCATTTTTCAAGTTTTTGCAAAAAAAATTTTTGCAATCCACTGTACGCTGCCAGAGCTCATACTAGGAAGAATAATTGCAGAAGCGAGTGATTTATGTAACTTTCTATCACTATTGTTACATAACATCCTGAATACAAGAACAGAGAGAAAGCGATGGTGACAATGACAGGAGGACGAGGTGATGATGAATCAAGACAAGTGAAATCCACGAAGCTTTGTGTTCGTCGGCAGAGAAAATAATTGGGTGTTATTAGTCACAGCTGTAGCAGTAACTACTCGATCGGCTCTGCTTTGTGATTATATCATGGTCACTGTTATGTAGCTAAAACAGTTTCGGGGAGAATTTGGTAGATCGAAATATTATGGGCATTTCTATATTGATTATTATTTTGGCATGACTTTTTGGCCTAAGCTAGTCTATCGACTGTAATAGCAAACTTTTGGTAGAATTTAAAGAGGTTTTCTCACTACAGAGATTAGCTTTCAACATGTTGGGACAGGTAATTGAAGACTTTTTCCAAATACATTAATCTGTTGTTTTTACCTTGGTCAGGAGATAAGAGAGATCGTTTCTGCTCTGAGTGCACGTAGGTTTCTATGGTTAGGTCCATGTCTCACTTCCTGATTGGAAAGAGAGCAGGGAGTGATGTCACCATGGACAGGGCTCACTTGGAGGAAATTCACTATCTCTAAGAAGATTAGCTTTTGTTTATAGATAAGCAATTGTATTCACTTTACAACAGGTGTATATTTGTTTACTGAAGATTAAATTTCCTGTAATGTCTTAGCTAGTTACAGAGAAGTTAAATATGCTATTATCTGCTGTAGAACCACCTACAGACTGACAAGACCATAGTGGATGAAAAGCTGCTTGTGACTCAATGAAACACGCTGTTTCATCCACTTCTATTATATTGTTTTTTTTCTTCAAAAAACCTGGTCTTAGTCAAACATAGGCCTACGATGCAGAGATAGCATATGAAGGTTGAACAGCAAATGTATAACAGCCATATGTAGTCCACAGGATATCAGTTGGTTTTATAGGTAGCAGAAGGTCTGGGCACGGTATTTGCTTCAGGGTTGGTTTTGGACTTAGGATTGGGGTAAGAAAGAGTATATTTGTTGAAGGACTTGCCCTTCGGCTCCTAGAGCTGAGGACCCAGCCATTACTGTGGCTCCCAAAAGGCAGTTACCCGGCCACTCTGGATGCCAAAAACATTCATCACCTATCCTCTGGTCTGTTCAGACTTATCACTACTGTGGACATATGTCCAGGGGTGGGGGAGACGCAATTAATAAGAGGTATTTTTAGCTGGTATATCCCTTTTATCATCTCAACATCAACATCAGTCATGAGCAAATGTAGTGCACAAAATCCCCCCAAAAATCCAGTGACTATGAATCCTGGATAAAATGCGTCCTCCTATACACATTCTATAGGATCAGCCATCAATATGTCCTCTGTGACCATCTCTGGAACCAGTGGTTGGAACTCTTCCATTGAAATCAATATAAGAGCTCCGACCACCTCTCTGTTCCAAACGGAGAGATTTTGAGGCTCGTTCTTGAGATGGATGCATGTCCCAGTGGTGGAATCCGCACCTACCACACATTGATGGCGTATTCTGTCGATAGGCCATCAATATGTATAGTGGGAATATCCCTTCAATGTTAAAGTGTATGGGATGAAGACCTGTGTAGGTTCACTCCATCCATAAGGACAGTTTATGACCATACTTAACTGGTCAACTCTCTATAGGCACAACATTCAAATAAGACCAAATTATTTGCGACTCTCTATGACACAGGTGTCCAACGCAAGCCCCAAGGGCCAAATCTGGCCCACCATGCTCTTTAATTTGGCTCCTGGGAGCTTAGACACAGCTGGTCTGCAACTCACAGGTGGTGGTGCAGCTCTGACAACCCTACCAACTCACCTAGCCACCCTCCAGTGGTCCTTTGAGGGCAACCACAATGCTGTCTTGGGCCACGGTGAAAATGAGTTTGGGACCCCTGCTCTATGGGCTCTAGAGGTTCTGCCTCTCCACACAGCAACCCATCTTCTATTTATCCGAAGTCTGCTAAAATGAATTTGATTTACGGTAAAGTGGGACAATAAATATTGCAGGTAAGAAGCGACATGTTTAATGTATTAAATTATCGGAAAAAATAAGGAAACAAAGCAATAAAATAAAACTATAGTGATAGATATTGTACCGGGAAAGACTAAATAACCTTGGAAAGAATATAGTCTGCAAAGGACATTGGTTTTTTTCTTTGTAACTGTAGATGCCATTAAAATGCTTACTCTGGAATTGCTTATAATAAGCGTTGCTCAAATAGGGTCCTGTTCAGTTTGATACCGGTTTGACCAAACTGGTGAAAATATTTGGGTTCAGGATGTCTTATCCTAACCCTATCCCTAAGTTAGTGTTGAAGAAGTTTAGGTTTTAACATACGGGTCCAGTGGGCTCCTGGTGCGTCAACTTGACTCCTAGTTACCACAACATAGGACCTATGTTTAACCACTTAAAGGGATTGTCTCACTACATTGATTCATCTTACCTCAGTCCTGTTTTCTTGGTTTCACTTTGAATTCAGGGGCGTGTTTACTGGCTTCCACTAGGCTGCCCCGGGTTTGAAAGCCAGTTTTGGGCTAGCTATGCAACCAGCGCTGGCAGCCTATCAGGAGAGATAAATCAGGTCTGTAGCTATAAAAAAAAAATTAAACTTAACGTATCAAGACTAAACTAGAAACTTGCAGTATACTCTGCAATCAGACTGCCAAACTCAAGTGAGCTTAATAAAGGTCACGAATACACCATTGAGCCCCAGGTTTGCAGCCAGGTCAGCTGACAAGCAAGGATCCTGGACAAGACCTACTGTACTAACATTAGGTCTGTAGACTTTAGAGGCCTTAAAAGGCCATGACTGATCACTTGTCAGACTGGACTGTAGTGTGTCAAATGCCATTTGATCTTCGGTAGTTCATGGCCAAGAAGTATCTTTTTTTTGTAAGTTATAGTAGTGGTTCAGATGAAATATAAAATGTCCACAGCATATAACTAGTCCAAGAAAGCTGAACATATCTGACACGCTCTGGCTGGCAGGTTTTACAGCAGCTATTTTCTGATCTGCCTTTTTGAGAAAAAATATATCAAAAAAGTTTAATGACTTTTGCTTGAACTCACATTTTGATGGATTTAGAGTTAAAAGCAGGTTTGCAATCTCTGAGAACTTGATGTAAGCCAAATATTAGGATGTCATCACTGACATTGAGGGCTCCTGGTATTCCTGAAAGCGCCTGTCTGATAACGTTCTGAAATATTTCTGCAGCCGATGAAATGGCAAACTTCAGCCTTTTAAATCTTCACAGACCCACGTAATTGCTCACAGTCGTAATATACTCAGAGCCTGGATGTAACTGAAGCTGATGACAACCAGATTTTGAGATCAAATTTAGAAAATATTTTTGCACCGTCTGGGCTCCATTTAGCTCACGTTTTTGGCCACAGTCGGTGGCATCATTTGGGATACCTTGAAAATGTTATCACGATGTATACTGTGGCAGGACCGAAGATGAGCCACAAGGGTTTATAGGGAAATCAATCTATTTTGGACTATATTTGTTCCATTTCCTGGTCATTTACGCGTTATGCGCGACATGTATGAATGGGGCTGCACCATAGACCAATTTTATAGATGTATGAACAGGTGAACTCCAAACTTTGGCGAGATAAGTGCCTCAGTACCACACCAAAGATGATTTTGAGCGCACCAAGGTTTTGGAGCGTTCTGGGGGTGTTGCACCATATTTGTAGAAGTAGACACATTTATGATTCTTTGACGCCAAAACTTTGGCGCGAACAGTTAGAGCACCAGCAGGGGAAAAAGGGGGCTGAGCCAGAATTGTGGTATTGGCTTACATCCCCGTATGTAGACCTGCAGAGAAACCAGACCAGGGGGGAAAGGGGGGCCTGAGCCCGCTTTTGGTATTGGCCTACACTGCCCTGTATGTATGCCCCGCAGAAGAAAAGCCCGACCAGGGTAAAGGTGGTGCCTGAGCCCAAATTTTGGTTTTGGTCTACACTGCCCGTATGTGACCTGCGAAAACAGCAACCGGGGAAAGTGGTGCTGAGCCAGACTTGGGTATTGGCTCACACGCCCTGTATGTATGACCTGCAGAAGAACAGCCAGACCAGGGGAAGGGGGGTGCCTGAGCCAGATTGTGGATTGGCTCTAAACCCGCCCTGTATGTATACCTGCAGAAAAAAACCAGGCCCGGGGGGAAAGGGGTGCCTGAGCCCCGACTTGTGGTATGCTTCACTCCCCCCTTGTAAGGCCTGCAGAAGAAAGACCAGGGTAAAAGGTGGTCTGAGCCAGTTGTGGGATGCTTACACTGCCCTGTTTTTAAGGCCCCCAGAAGAAACCCAAACCCGGGGAAAGGTGGTGCCTGAGCCAGAATTTGGGATTGGCCCCAACTGCCCTGTAGTAGAACCCGCAGAAAAAACAGCCAGGGCCGGGTAAAGGGGGGTGCCCTGAGCCCCGACTTGTGGAGGCTCTCACTGCCCCGTATGTATGACTGCAGAAGAACGCCAGACCGGGTAAAGGTGGGGCCTGAGCCGACTTGGTATTGGGTCTCACTGCCCTGTATTTTTGCCTGCAGAAGAACAGGCCAGGGTAAAAGGGGGTGCCTGAGCCCCACTTTGGGGATTGGCTTACCTTCCGTATGTATACCTGCAGGAGAACAAACCAGGGTAAGGGGGTGCCCGGCCCGCTTGTGGTATTGCTCTACACTGCCCTGTTGTATACCTGCGAGAAAAAGAAAAAGGGTAAAGGGGTGCCTGAGCCCAAATTGTGGTATTTCTACACCCCTGTATGTAGGCCCGCAGAAGGGAAAAGGCCAGGGTAAAAGGGGTGCGAGCCGACTTGTGGTATTGGCTCTCATGCCCTTTTGTTGATGCAGAAAACAGCCCAGACCGGGTAAAGGTGGGGCCTGAGCCGTTTTGGGTTTTGGCCCCAAT
>JAODAL010076519.1:0-13596 GCA_025379985.1 Phyllomedusa bahiana | reverse complement strand
TTATTACCTTCCTCCCTGCTGACACTTCCATTACTTCTTTAATCATTTTTTACCGCTCCTGCTGCCCTTGCCATTCATGTTTTTATCATTTTCCCCCTCCCCTGCTGCCCCATCTTTATATCTCCTTTTACTTTATTCGTCCTGCTGCTGTTTTTTTAAATGTATATTATTATATTTAAAACCTTTGTGTGACAGGCTCCAAATTTAAATTTAAACCCTTTATTACCTCTGGCCTGTTTACACCTTTTTTTTGACATTTTATAATTTTACCGCCTTTCCCCTGAAAAACGGGGGGGGCCAGGGGGGGGGGGCCCGCTCCCACCCCTTGAAATCATTGTTTATGTTTTATTTCCCCCGCGGCTTTGCGAGCATTAATTATTTTAAGGGAAGCAAGGGGTTTAAATAATTTTTTAATTACCGTATTTGGGAAATGGCCCTACCCAAAAAGGGCCAAAAAAACCCGCAACAGGGAAAAAGGGAAATTTTAACAAAAGGGGTTTCTGTATGTGCCTTAAATTATTGGTATCAATTATCTTTTCAGTGATATTCTAATTTGCGGAGAGCCAGTATATTTGTGTTTTTTTTTTTGTGGTTATATGAAAATACCACACACACCCCTGATTAAAAAAGGGTGTTGTTAAACGTTGCATTCACTGCGGGAATTACCCTTTAAAACCGTAGGTGTAAGTTTTTGCCCGGCATTTTTACATTGTCAGGGAAAAAAAAGCTGCCCGTGGGGCAAAAATTGTCTTTGTCTACAAATTCAGTCTTAACCGACCCCTTATAAAAAGGCATGCAGGTGCGAGCGGTGATAATATGATCTACAATAACTGCGGCATGAGATGCGTGATATTATCGTCTGCATTGTCATAGACACGCCCACAGTCAGATGGCGCAGCCAAGAGTGTCGGCTTTGTCCTATGGAGTTATTCTTTTAGGCACAAATATTTTATGATTATCTCATACATGGTGCGAACATTTTTTTCATAATCTGGGGCCATTGAGTGTAATCATATTTATGCTCCTCCCTGTCATTTTCCATAAACAATTATTATTATGCTCGCGCTGGACACTTCCATGTTCATATTATTATTACTGCTCCTGCTTGCTGACACTTTCCATAAATCATCATTTTTTTAATACCCTTTCCAACCGCTTACACCCCAGTTTACCCTTCATTTTTTTTTTAAATACTTACGAGTTTACTTCTTTGACCTATTATAATATATAATATTATAATTTTTATTTTACTCCCCTGCTGCATTTTCCTGTATAATATATAAAAACCGCCTCTAGCACAATGCGTGTATATCTATTTTTTTTGCTCCCATTGTGAATCTCCGTGTTCATTTTTTAATTATTATTATTGTTTCCCTTCCCCGCTGACACTTTCCAAAAACACAGTTTATTATCCTATCCCTGCTGACATCTTCCAGTATAATCTGAAATTTTCTCCCCCAAACTCTGGTATTCCATTTCTATTATTTTTAAATTTGCTCCTGCTTGCTGACACTTTCCATAAATTATATATTATTAAATTTTTCTCACCTGCAAACACTGCCTTTAATTCGTTTATATCTCTGCTTGCTGCACCTCCATGTAATCCATTATAAACTATAGTGCCCTTAAAGGGGTTTGTCCACTAAAAGGATTGCTTTTTATATTAAAGATCTTGCAAAAAAAAAAGTCACTTTGAAATTTTAATGTCCCTTTACAGTGTCCACCTACCCTAGATATCCCCTTTTATGGGCTCATCAGCCCTCAGGCCCTAAGCTAAAAACCGTTCAATCTCCCCTGAAGGCTGCCGCACGGGTCGCATGTTCAGACCTTTTCAATTCCCCTGAAGCTGCCAACTGGTTGCTATATTTACAGACCTGTTTTAACTGCACCTGTGGAAGCCATAAAAAAACCCCTAAATTAAAAAGAAACCAAGAAAACAGAACTAGGGAGAAAAATAAAAGTATGAGAACCCCTTCATCAGGTGTCCCCGTGGATAACTTTTGCAAAACAACACATGATGTTCAACTTACCCCTTTCCCCCTCCTCATAGTTATATCTGGGGCCCCATTGAAGGCACTTTTAGTCAATGAATGAGGTTGGGGTCAGGGCATGCGGGAAGTTTGGTGCACAGTTCGGAGACCGCGGTTGCCCATTTTAACAGATTTGCCCAAATAATATAAGCGGGGCTGGTACTGATACTCGGTAATCTGTTACAGTGACATAGAAGAGCCTCCGAGCCGCGAGATTCCCTTCTGTGTACAAGATGGACGCCCCATCCAACATGAAGAGCGGGGGCCTGAGGTTTGCGGAGCAGCTGATGCAGCGGCAAGGCTGGGCTGAAGGTAATGCTTTTCTGTAGAGCAGAGCTGAGTTTGTCATTTGTTATCAGGAAAACAAAACTGGCTCAGCTACATTTGTTGTGTATGTTCTTGTAAATCCTATCATCTTTTTCCGCTAATCCAGAATCTTAGCTCACGGTTCACCCTAAACATGCCGGACTATCAGAATTGTACTGTCCATTTTTACCAGCATGCACACAGTCGTATCCAGTGAGACCTCAGCTTAGTCGGGGGGTGGTGAGGATTTGTTGCCGCTGTGTATTAACAGTTCTGCTTCTCCACAGGAAAAGGTCTTGGCAAACGTGAGGACGGGATGTCCAAAGCGATTAAGGTTAAAGTGAAGTGCGACTCGGCCGGGGGGAAGGGACGTCTTGTTGTTAAAATTTTGGGGTCATATTCCTGATGCTGTTTTGGGGACCCTAAATACTGGGGCTTGAAAGGGTTTTTGGGGCACTTAAAATTTGTACCCTGTGCTTGAAAAATCCCCCTGGAACAGCACCCGAATAGGGGGGCTCTGCAAGAACTGGACCCTGATGCATGGAGGGTGGGCCCTGATGCATGGAGGGTGGGCCCTGATGCATGGAGGGTGGGCCCTGATGCTTGGAGGGGGGGGGCCCTGATGCATGGGGGGGGGCCCGATGCTGGAGGGTGGCCCCTTTTGGCTGGGGGGGGGGACCTGTGCTGGGGGTACCCTGATGCATGGAGGGGGACCCTGATCATGGGGGTGGCCCCTATGAGGGAGGGTGGCCCGATGCATGGGGGGTGGACCCTGTTAATGGAGGGGGGCCCCCTGATGCATGGAGGGTGGGCCCTGATGCATGGAGGGTGGGCCCTGATGCATGGAGGGTGGGCCCTTATTTTGGGGGGGCCCGTGGTTTTGGCGGGAAATGAAAACAATATCCGCATCGTGCATTTTTAATAAATGCAGGTTTATTGTCCCAAGTTATAAGAACAAAATAAGACTGCATGATTTACGCGTTTCGAACCCTCCGGGGCCTTTAATCGTAAAGTAAACGCCCGGGGACCCCTATGTGTGGACCGAAAGGAGCCCATCCCCTGAGAGTGAGATTTAAGGATTGGCCCATGTTTGGGGTGATGGGGAGCGGGGAAAAACGGGACCCTCATGCTTGTAGGGGCCCTCACAAGAACTGGACTTCGTTGCTTTGGGGGGCCCCTGTAAGACATGGACCCTGATGCTTGTGGGGGCCCCATATGTGCTGGACCCTGATGCTTAGGGGGACTTAGTAAGAACTTCACCTGTATGTGCCAGATCCTGAATTCTGGTGCAGGGTGAGGGGTATGGATTGGAGCCTGATGCTTGGCAAGGGGGCAGCATATAGACTGTACCCTAATGCTTGGAGAGGGGAGGAGTTCATATGGATTGGACACTGATGCTTGGGATTCCTCTGTAAGAACTGTACCCTGATGCTTGGGGGGGGGGGGGGGGGGGGGGGGGGAGGTGAACCCTTTGTGGACCCGACTTGGGGTCCCCTTGTGCCCGACCCTGAACCCTGGTCGGGGGGGGTATGGATTGGGCGGATTTTGGAAAGGGGGGAGCGTATAGACCGGACCCTAATACTTGGGGGGAAAGGGGTTTTTTTGGGTGGCCCCATGCTAGAGAGGACTCCCTAAAAAAAACTTTGGTGTTGGGAGGTTTTGGGTTTAAAAAATAATTGGCCCCCAATGCTTTGGGAAGGTGGGTCCCCCTGACTTTTTTAGATTGTTTTCCCTTTCTTTTCTGTGACCTTATAAAAGGCGTCCCCTTTAACCTTCTCTGCTGAATCTCATCCTTTAGGTGGGACATAACTCTGCCGAGCAATTCACGTTCCATTGGTGGGATCATGTGTTCAATAAGACCGCTTCCAGCATCTCGGTGGGCCGGGGCCAGGGGAGCACAGACCGTGATCCCT
The DNA here is from genome assembly GCA_025379985.1 of Phyllomedusa bahiana. Taxonomy (NCBI): domain Eukaryota; kingdom Metazoa; phylum Chordata; class Amphibia; order Anura; family Hylidae; genus Phyllomedusa; species Phyllomedusa bahiana. Next base: position 9,347 of record JAODAL010076519.1, on the reverse strand, counting down.
CTTCGGGGTGTTGACCCTAAAATCTTTAGTTTTTCATTGAACGGGGCCCCTGCCAAAAACCCCCAAATGGTGGTGCCGTCCCGCCATGTTTGAGGGGTGGGGTGTGCAGGGGGGTATCGAGGGAATGTTGTTTTTTGCTGCAGTTCTTGTTGTTCTTGTGTCATCAGGATGGTGTGAAAGGGAAAGGAAGCCCGAAGAGGGAAAGGCGGTGTCCCGTAAGAAAACCCCCGGAAGGCCCTTTTTGCAATAAATGGTACGGGGCGCTTCACAAGGTTTTTTGTCTGAAAAAAACTGAATCAAAACAAGTTTTGGGCCCCCAAAAATTTCCAAAAAGGGGGCCATATGTGCCCCCAAGGGGCCCCCAGGGTAAAAAAAAATGCTCCCTTTAAATCAAATCTTAAATTTTGCTGGGTTTATTTCCTTGCTATGCATTGTGGGAAACGTAGTCTTAATGGGATCGTTTGGGCCCAAAATATACAACTTTTGAACACCGTAATTAGTGCTGCACTCTGGGTTTGACCCCAATTTTGATGAAATGTCATCCTTTGGGATCGATTATGGGCAAATTGTAAGGTTTCAATTTGACTCCTTTTTGCCCCCCAAAAAAATGCAATACCAGCCGACTGGCAGTGTGCCATGCGCTAATGTGAAAGGGGGGATAAGTGACGATGTCCCAACCCCAAATATTGCAGAGGGGTTCCCTTGGGTATCTGGGGGGTAAGGGGATTTTCTCCGGCTTTTTAGCCGCGTAATTGTGCACATATTTAGCTGCATATTGTGCTTAATACATGACGTGCCGCAATTGCGGTAATTCATAGCGGTCATAGAGAGCTATGGATTACGCGTCATCCCCCCGCAGTAAAATAAGTTTTTCGGGGGGGGAAATTGAATGTCAATTGTTGGGGAAATTTACGCCCCGTGCAAAGCATGTCTATGGGGAGGCCCTCCGTGTTTTGGTTTTTCCGCGATCGGCGTTTTAAAAAAACCCTCCCGTATTGTGGGCCGTACATGCGCCCCGCAATACCCGTGTGAAAATTCCTAAGGGTGGCGTTCGCTTTCAATATTTTTACCCCAAACTCTCTTTGTGTTTGGTGTTTGCATCGGCCACTTGCATAGGGGGGGAGATGCCCAGGGAAAAAGCATTTGTCTTTAGACTCCAGCGCGCAGCGAAGAGGGGGGATGAGACTTGATTTATCATAAAGAAACCCAAGTTTGTTGAAGGGAGGATTACTAGAAGGAGTTACAGCCGGTGTGTCACCCCATGTACTGCTCCAGGCTAAACTTTGCGTACTATGTACGCGGGTTTAAATCTATAGCTACTATCCCAAAATGTTTGTCTTCTCTCTCTTAGAATTGTAGTTAAAGGGGTTGCTGGCTGCAGGCTGTGTAAACCTTAAAGGGGTTGTCTCACTACAGGGATCGCCGCTTTTTATGTTAAAAAGATTTGTAAAAAACAAGTTCTCTCAATTGTGTCCATTAACAGTGTCCTCTTTTCGGGAATCCCCTTTGTATAAGGCTTTAAGCTCCTCAGGTCAAATAGCTAAAACCCTGTTTGATTACCTGAAGGTTGCCAGGTGGTCGTTGCTACAGCCCCTGGCTTTACTGCACCTATGGAAGCCTAAACACGCCCCTGAATTCAAAGTGAAACCAGAGAAGGGGGGAAAGATAATCATTGTGTGAGACAACCCTTTAATTTGTTGTTTCCTATATTGTGGTTGCCCCATGGCCGCCATGCTGAAGAACCCTATTTACACTCCTTGGTGACATGGTTTCAAGTCATCGACTCTTTTGCCCCTTTTGGTTTTTAAAAGCCCCCCTTTTTCTAATTAAAGCCCCTTTTTTGGGGGGCCTAGTTTTGCATTTTGTAGAAGGATACACATGTAATTGCATGTTTGGGGATGGCCCAGGATATTTTTTGGCATTTGGGGGGATCCCCAAACAATGCAATACATGTGTACCCTTTTAAAAGATAAATGCAAATTATTTTTTTGCAAATATATAGGCTAAATTTATGTTCCAAAAGGAAAGCCTTAGGGGGTCAATATTGAGGGGCCCCCATTTCCTATGTGGTACAAGATTGTATTGATGTTGGTCTGGGATATGTGACCTCCACCAGATGATCAAATGACGCTACTGCACGTCTTTTTTTTGTATTAATATAATTTTTTACTTTCCCATTTTTTTTAAAAGATGGGGAAACCTGGTGAAGATTGCGGGGGGGCCCGAAGGCTCATAAGTAAGTTCCTCCACTGTTGAATGGAGTTGTTGGGGCTTGTTTGCATAGATGTGAAAGTTTTGGCACCATCTTGAATGGTGTCCCTAAGGGGAAAATTTTTTTGATGGAAACTTTTTTGGTTGTCCCAAAAAAAACCATGGGTTTTTAAAGTGTTTTTTTAAAGGGGGTTTTCGGGGGTCAAAAATCATTCTGGGCCCGCGGTGTTTTTACGGCCGGCCCCTTAAAAAGGGAAGAAGGCTGCACTTGCACAGCTCATCCACCATTCAAGTCTATGGGAATCTGAATTTAAACCAAGCACATCATTGCATAGTTCGGGGAACTCCCAAAATTGAACAGGGAGAATTGTCTAAGTCGGCTGTCTCCTCATTGTCTGAGGTCGGCTACTTGAGTCGACTTTGAGATGGCAAAACCCCTTTAATGGTGGATCCTTTTCTACTAGTTTTTTTGGTTGCATAATACTTTTGGTTGCCACTCGCCATCAATAAAATTTCTGGAGTTTTTCGACATTATATGTGGATTAGGTATATATTATATGTTTTTTTTTATGTATTATGCTCTACTTTGTATAAGCTGACAAAAAGTTGGCCAATGGGTTTATGTTTTTTTTGCTTTCTGTTTCCACAGAGGGGCGAGGCACGGATTGACCATGAGCGCCAAACTCTCTAGAATTGAAGAACAGGAGAAAGCTTATATGGAAAAGTATGGCAAGAAGGAAACAAAGCTGCAACCATCCAAGCCTGCTTCGACAGAAGAGCCAAACAGTAGTGAAGGTAAGCTGAGCAAGAAGAAAAAATGGAGGGAAGGAAATATCAACGGCGAAGTACCAAAGAAGAAAAAGAAACAAAAAAAAGGTGTTGAAGAATCAGTGGAAACGTTCCGGGTCATGTTTGGAAAATCTTTTTTTACAGGGAGGTACATGAACTCAAAGAAGAGGCGTAAAATTCTAGACAAAATTGGAAATGAAGAAGCGAGGGGCCCCCAAAAAGAAAATTTCTTAGAAGAGGAAAAAATGTAGCCGCAAAAAAGAAAAAGAGGAAACCGGTAGAGAGTCGAGAGTCCATGATGTTCAATGGTCACACAGAAGATGGAAACCCCAGTTATGAAGAGACGTCAGGAAAGTCCAAGAAGAAGAAGAAGAAAAGTAGGAAAACAGAAGACCATGAAGAGCTGTTCAAGGACGAAGAGCATGCGTCATGTTTGGAAGAGGAGCAGTCGACAAAACCCAGAAATAAGAAGCAGGGAGAGGAAAAGGAGGAAGAAAATGATCCCAGTAGAGAAGAAGCAAGACGGAAAGAAAAGAAAAAAATGGGGGGGGAAAAACCGAAGATGAGCCCAAGGATGAAGAAGATGCCAAAGCTGCCAAGAAGAAGAAGAAATCAAAACACAGGGACAGAAGAGACTGAGCAGGGTCCAGGGAGGACACTGCTTCCAATTTAGCACCAACTTGGAGAATAAGATGTTGTGTACGTCACATTTTTGTGGCATTTTTGTATATTGGTCTATGAATGGACGGATCCAACACCAGCGGTCTTGAAAATCTGGAAAAAAAAAATCTCTGGTGGGTAAGACACCCGATCTTTTTTGAGTAAGAGCCGTGATTATTCTCAGTGACTCGCAAGGATCTTGCCATGGACTGTTAGGTGTGGGGTGGGATGCAGGGCAACCTTCTTAGTGAGATAAGAAATATTTTTATGATGCTGTACTGTAATAAAAGGTTTATTATACATTTAAGAGTAATTATTTCCATGGTGTAAGATCTTGCTGGTACAGTAGTGTGATTTGTAAATGTAGATTCTGTAATGCCACAAGGGCTGAGATGATGGCTAGGCAGAGAAAGGGTTCCATCTCATGCCAGACGGGAAGAGGGTGGAAAGAAGTAGGGATTGGTCGGGATCAGAGATCCTATAAACTAGGCTGTTTAACTACTTAGATGCGACAGTCTACGTTATCTAGATGAGTCTACATTGATGTAGATGAGGTTCCTCTTATAACCTCTGATATATACATATATATTGGCGTATGTATGTGTGGTGTGTGTGTGTGTGTGGTGTGTGTGTGTGTGTGTGTGTGTGTATATATGTAATATATATATATATATTATATTATATATAATATTTATATATATATATATATACACACATACATTTTACATGGGCCAATATATATATCAGAGGCTATAAGGGGAACCTCATATTGGAAGTGCAATCACAGCAGCATGTAATAGGATCACGGAGATGGCAGAACTGCTTGCCATCACTTGGCCCCTGCGTGTGCCGGCCCCATGGACATGCCTTGCTCGCAGCACGTATTAGTCGCAAATAATTGACATGTCACTTATCTCCCTGTGCGTACAATCCGATTGTATTGTACAAGCAGGGAGAGGAGGCTTGTACAATGAGAACTATGGATAACTGTGATTTTGGCGCGCATCTCGCCTGTATTAGAGCGCAAATACGCTGCAAAATGCGCGCCGAGATTACCCTGTGTGAACATAGCCTAAAGCACAGAGGTGCCCTATTCACATGAATCGTCAGCGGCAAGCATTGACATGAGAGCTATGAATTACCGTAATTGCTGTGTGCATTTTGCCATGTGAACATACCCTAAAGCACAGAGGGGCCCTATTCACATGCATTGACATGAGAGCTATGAATCACCGTAATTGCTGTGCGCATTTTACTGTGTGAACATACCCTAAAGCTATGTTCACACGGCTTATTTTTGGCGTGCATTTCGCCACGTATTGCGCGTTATACGTGGCGAAATACTCGCCGCAATTACGGTAATCCATAGCCCTCATAGAGAACTATGGATTACGTGTCGTCCCCCCGCACGTACAGTACGATCGTATTGTACACGCGGGGAGATAAGTGACATGTCAATTGTTCGGTGATTACACGCCGCGAGTCATGCATGGATCAGCATGAGCTCCCGAAACGCATCTCGCCCGTATTAGAGCGCAAATACACGGCGAAATGCGCACTGAAATTACGCTGTGTGAACACACCCTAAAGCACAGAGGGGCCCTATTCACATGCATTGTTAGCTGCATGCATTGATGTGTCACTTCTCTCCCTGGGCGTACAATACAATTGTATTGTACGCTGGGGGAGACTAGGCGTAATTCATAGTTCTCTATGAGAGCTATGAATGACTGTAATTGCGGCACGCCTTTTGCCTGTATTAGAGCGCGAATAAGCGGCGAAATGCGCGCTGCAATTACGCCATGTGAACATAACCTAAACTGCAAAACCAGATAAAAGAGCAGCACAGATTCTGAATTTTATTTGCCTTTTCCATATGTTTCTTCACTAAGGAGATAAGTGGCCACACTGCAGATCTGTACAAGAAAAAGAGGGTCACATTTTAGTTGAGCCCAATGCTGTTCTGTAAGCTTGAGGTCAGGGAGGGTACTGGGTTATGAACTCTCCCCTCATGAAACACAACATTCTGCAATTATTTCTAAGAATTTATTGGTTCTTTACAAAGTGCTCATGTTCAGACAGGAAACAGTAGCTCTATCAGCGCTCGGTGCTCCATTGCTTCAGTCTTCCTGTAAGGAGCGAATGGTCGCCATCTGGACAGGTAAGTGCTCGGACCCTGCTGCCTCTTCAGAGTAATCTGCGGACACACTCTGTATCAGGGTAGTCGGGGAGATTGAGGCTGTATTTCTTCTGTAAGGCCATGGGGACAAAGCGACCTCCTAGATAGTGGTAGCGCCCAGAGACGTGAACGGCTGACTGTTTAGGGGCGGTCAGGGAGATGAGCATGTCGGGTTGCAAGCCGTCTGGATTTCCTTTCACCACATCCCAACCTAAAAATGAAATTCATACTATATTAGCTATAAGAACCTGTACCGCCCAACAAAGCCCCATGTGTTCAAATGAAGAGCTTCTTAAAAGGGTATTCTCATCACAGCAAGGACTGCTGGAAAAGCAAAATTATTGTAAAGTAAGCAATTTTCAAAATGCATATTAAAAAATAAGCATGCTTTACCTAATAGGCCTTTTTTGCACCTTCAACTTGTTCTCTTGTTTCCATGGTTACAGACTACCTCTGTGTGCTTTTCAGTGGTAGCTGGTAATGCAGCACTCTCAAAAACTGTCTAAGAAGAAGTTCCTGTGGCCTGGCCACAGACAAAGAGGGAGAGCGAACATGTGCGTCTCCACTATCCCGGCCATAGGCAACTTTACCGTAATGCTGTATTACCAGCCACAACTGGAAGCACACAGTGGTGGTCGGTAACGAAGGAGACATGAGAGCAAGTTGAAGGTGCAAAAAAAGGTCTGTATTAGGTAAAGGAGACATATTTCTTAAAAAAAAAATCAGAAAATTGCTTACTTTACAGTAATTGGCCCAGAAGCACTTGTTGTGATGGGAATACGCATTGGAGATAACTGCAGTCCCAGCCCATCCATAACCACATATATGCCACAGTAAACGCAACCATGGCATCTAAATGACTGTAAAATACAGCAGCGCTCCACTGTACCTGGGATGCATTGTCATGGCAGAGTATAATATAAGAGGCATATCAAAACGCTATTCTGTAATACTACTGTATTGCAGAATAGTTTACAAGCTTTTGGGCCCCTTAGGCCTCGTTCACACGGCTTATTCTGCCGCGTATTGGCGCCGTACTGCGCGCCGGATTTGCGCTTCAGTACGGCGCCAATCCGCGGCAGCAATTACGGTAACCCCTGCTCTCCTGAAAAACAGTGGAATCCTCGCTCCTCCCGCGGGGAAATCCGCCGGGGGGGGGAGAAAGGACTGCACATTTTTAGGGCCCGGTACGCGCCGAAACAATTATTGTCTATGGGGCCGGGGCGGCGCCCCGGGGCCCCCCCCGCCCCCTCCTTATTCCGGGGGATTTGTGCGCTCAATACGGCCACAAACCCGTCGGGAATAAGCCGGGGAACAGGCCTTATGATCAATAACCAGGGGACTAAATACGACATTATATATCCCCAAGGTTGGTTAGTTCCTTCCTTGTCTCCCCCCAAACTTTAAATAAAAAGTGATCAGAAAGTTGCAAGTATTCCAAAATGTGACTGGGGTGCACAGTATAGATGGCAAATGTATTTATCGGGAATGGGGAAAAGGGGGTTGCCTTACCTGAGGGATGCCCAAAACTGGAAATGGGTATGGTGATACGCTTCAAAGTCTTCAGGATGCTGCCAAAAGGTTCCCGTACCGCACCTTTGAAGCTGAATCCAAAAATGGCATCAATGACCAAGTTATAGACTCCATCGATGATCTCTGCCTGGAGGAAGAGGAACGCAAGAATGTTCTTAGCGTGTGATGAGACAGAACACAGACCTGGGCTGTTTAAAAGGCAACCAAACCACGGCCATAAGAAAATGCTTTGTTAAAAGGGGGTGTCCCACCATAGCTTTGATGGTATACAACGGTATGGAATCGTCTGGTAAGTGGGAACCCTTTCCTGGGTCTCGCACCTTTCGGGAAAGGGCGTAAAAAGGTTCATCAGAATATAGAGCTGGTCACACACTTGCACAAAATCTCCTTCTGTTCTATGGGGGGTCGGGTTTTGGGCCCGAACACACACCCCCCTGTACGGGGAATCCTACAAACAAATGGAGAACACAGCACTTCATGTAGGGGAAACGCCATGGCGCATGGAGAACCATTTCCCCCTGTATGGGAAACTCCCTACAACATTATGGGAACATGCGCTCCCCTGTACGGGAACCCCCATAGAAAAAATGGGAACACGCTTCCCTGTATGAGAACTCCCATAGAACAGAATGGGAGTGTCCCCAACTCTAAATGTTTCCATTTTTGCCCGTACAGGGGACTGTTCTCTAGATTGATGTGGGTCCCACATCTGGGATATGCCACCAGAGTCTACAGCTATAGCACCCCTTTAAGGGGTTGGGTTTATTTGATAAAATATTCTTACAATAGGACCATGCTGTTTTGCAGCCACATTTAGAGCTGGCGACACCGTGAGGTTGTAATCATTACTTGTCTGGGTATTGCAAAAGAGCCCAAAGTTAGACGGGGCCCCTTTAGGTGGCTACCCCCTTTTACTTTCAAAAAAACCCTTTAAAAATTTGGGTTTAAAAAAGTTCCCTCCCCCTTGTGGGAACTTTAGAAAGGAAGGGGGGAAAAAAAAAAGTTTCCCTTTTTTGGGAAATGAGTGGTAAAAATTTTCGAAGGGGGGTTTGGGGCCGTTGGGGGAATGATGGCTGGTTCATATCCCTACAAAGAAAGAAGTTACTTGAATGATCTATAGGAAGGCAATGAAAAAGATTCCAAACTTTTTGGGGGAAAACTTCATGGTTCCCAAAAAAACCGCCCTTTTCCCACCCCCTGGTGGGGGCTAGGACAAAGGAGTGAAACTCTGGGTTTAAAACAGGATGTAATTTAGGGTAAATAAAGTTTGTACAGTGACTGGGAACAGGGAATTTGCGAGTGCAGCTCTGGGGGATTTAAGGATGTTTCGGATCAGTAAAGGTAAGTAATGTTTGTACACAGGGGTCCCGCACCAGCGATTTTTGTGAGGCAGCTTGGAGGATAATTTTCAGGATGTAACTAGGATCAGTTAAGGGGTAAAAAAAATTTTTATGTAACCGGGACTGCACCCGCAGAATAGTGGTGGAAACTTGGAGGTTTTAAAAACAGGATGTAAATCAGAATCGTACAGGTTAAAATAATTTTTGTCATGACTTTAAAAGCAAAAATTAAAGAGCGCAGTCTGGAGTATAATTTAAGGTAAAATTTAAAGTATGTACAGTGGGTGCACCCGCAGAATTTGTGAGTGCAGCTGTGGGGTTTAAATTAAAAGGGTGTAATAAAGGGTCAGTCAGGATAAGTTAAAGTATTACATTTTCCCGCAAACCCGCAGAATAGTGAAATTCAGCTCTGGAGGTTAAATTAAGATGTAGCTCAGGATCAGTAAGGATAAGTTTTTTGTATGTACAAATGACTGCACCAGGGAGAAAAGTGGGTGAGCTTTTGGGGTTTAATTTTTGGTTTTAACTCAGGGGTAAGTAATGTTTTTACAGGGGACTGCAACAGAGGGAAAAGCGAGTGAAAATCGGGGGTTTTTTTCGGATGTAAAAAAAGGGTCAGTACAGGATAAGTTATG